>VZTE01006499.1:145000-210265 GCA_013397775.1 Eulacestoma nigropectus
GGGGGGGGGGAGGGTTGTGGCTTACTTTGTAAGTGCTCTGCTGAGTATCTCTTCCATGCATTATGCTTACAGCAGAGATGGCAGAATAGATGAAGACAGGTGCAAACAAACTTCTTTCAGTGATCTCGGGTGGGGGTTTGATTTTCCTCTGCCCATCATTTTCAAGAGAGCTTGTTTGCTTGCTATCTTGGCAGTCATTAAAAAATCCAGCTGTTCTATGCAGATTTGTCATGGGCTTTCAAGTTACTGGTAGTGAAAGGCAGTAGGGAGAGACTAGAACTCTCTACCTGTGAATTGCATTAGGTTGGACATTAGGAGGAGTTCCTTCATGGAAGGGGTGGTTTGGCATTGGAATGGTCTGCCCAGGGAGGTGGTGGAGTCACCATCCATGGTGGTGTTTCAGAAAAGACTGAATGTGGCACTTGGTGCTGTGGTCTGGTTGACAGGGTGGTATTCGGTCATAGGTTGGACTTGATGATCTCAAAGGTGTTTTCCAAACTATCTGATTCTGTGATTCTGTGATACACATTCCTGTTCAAGTGGGGATGTGGGGGTGTGTGCATGTGAGCGTGTTAAGCTGAAGCAGCAGTGTGATGGAAGGTCACACGCGTGAAGGGGATCTGAGAAAGACATGGAGTTGAAGGATAAGGTTTCACAGAGACATGATTTGTCAAGAAGGATTGGAGTACTGGGAAATCAGAACTCTCTTTGTGAGGCCTATTAGTTCAGTGGGATTTTGGGGATTTTTTGCCCTCCGGCATAAAGACTTGTGGATGGGACCCATCTGTGGTAGAGATTAGTGCAGTCCCTTGCCTGCAGTCTCACTTTCAGCAACCTTTTCTGGTTGCTAGAGATAAACTGAGAATATGTCTGTGCTCTAGGAACAAGTTGAGTGGCCTCTGAGCTCTGTGGGTATGCATGAATGATTTCTGTTCAGTAACTAAATTAATTCGACAATGACACTTGGTATATTAAGTAGGTTTATAAGATAAACTGACTGATTTAATTAATTTAATAAAATTGAAACTGAAGGACCAATTAAATGCCTGCAGTTGGCAGTTATTAAAGTTCCTGACTGAGCTGATTTGCAGACTGCTACTGAGCTCATATGGCGTGGATGATTTTCTTATCACCAGGTCTCAAAATTCCGAGAAAATTATGACCACCATATGTAAATAATCTCCAAGATGAGTTATTGTGTCATGTGACAAACAGAAACATTTCAGATCTTGTGGGTTTGCTGAGTTTAACAAAATTACCAGGGAGAGTATGCTTTTCTATAGTCTGTGTTCTCAGAAATTAATCTTTGGGAAGATTATCCTATTATTTTGATCACTGACTTTCTCTCTGCATACATTTATTTTCACTGCTCTAGATGGCTCTTAATTATTGTGCATACAATACTTGGTTTTTAGCCAATTTCACGTTTGTATTTGTTGTGGTTTAACCCCAGCCAGCAACCCAGCAACCAAGCCCCAGGCAATGGCTCACTTACTGCCACATGAGTGGTATCAGGGAGAGAATTGGAAGGGTAGAGGTAGAAAACTCATGGCTTGAGGTAAAGACAGTTTAAAAGGGAAAGCAAAAGCCACACACATTCACTGCTTCCCATGGGCGGGCAGGTGTTTGTGTCTCCAGGATAGCAGGGCCCCATTGCACCTCACGGTGTCTTGGGAAGACAAACACCATCACTTCAAATGTTCCCCTTTCCTCTTTCTTCTCCCCAGCTTTAAATACTGAGCATGCTGTCACATGGTCTGGAATATCCCTTTGGTCAGCTTGAGTCACCTGTCCTGGCTGTGTTCCCTCCTATTCTTCCAACCACCCCAAATCCTCACCAGTTTGGCAGATTGAAAAGCAGAAAAGGCCTTGGCTTTGTGTAAGCCCTGCTCAGCAATAACTAAAACATCTCTGTATTATCAACCCTGTGTGCAGCACAAACCCAAAGCACAGCCCCACACTTGACACTGTGAAGAAAGCTAACTCTGCTGCAGCCAAAACCAGCACAGTGGTACAGCAGCAGCCGAAACCTTTTTAATAGAGAGACACAAATATGCAAAAAAGACTAGAGGTTGGAGCAACCTATCAGTCAGTAGAGCTCTTGACTTCATTTCAGTGATCACTTTTTAGAGCTGGTAAGATCTGGTATTCTGGTATCACTTCACACAGGAAAGTTCTGGCAAAGTAGCCTGACCTAGAAGATGGGGATATTTCATAGATAACTGGAAAAATAAGGCAACAAACCTTTTAAAAAGCAAAAATCCTGAAGTATTATGTCAGTTCCAAATGGAGATGGACCTGGGCAATTAAATTGATCCTGTTATTGTAGGAAATTACAGTTTGAGGCACCTTGCTTGGTTTTGTCCCTGCATTCTAGTAGGGCTTATAAAAACAGAACCTGTTTCCTTTTTGCCTTTTTTTTGTCTGAATACAGGTAGTATGTAGTATTCTACTTACTTTACTTTCTGAAATGAGCCATTTTTTTGAGCATCCTTTCCTTAAGAATATAGCCTGACAAGAGTGGTAAGCACATGATGAGTTAGGCATCAAAGGCTGAAAAACGATCACATGTGTGTTGCAACTCAGCCTTTCCTAACAGTGTGTCTGTCTAGAGTTGCTGTCTTCACACCTGAAGAAGGAGATGCTTTATAGTGTGAGAGCATTTGGTTATGACAGCTAAAAAGACTTGCTGAGTCTGCGGAAATTAAATTAGTTTTCTCATCCCAAGATAGAAGTAAACCAAAATGAAATGAAGCTAATGGTGTCTTAAATGCAGTGCTGGAGACTGTACAGTGACCCAGGGGAATCCATCCCTCTTCCTTCCTTCCCGTCTTAGCTTCACCTCGAACCCAACACACTTGCTTTTGCAAGCTGATGTCTTCTTCTTGTGGACCATAACTTGCCGATCTTTTGGTTTGTTAACTACCTTCTGTAGGCAGGATGAACTGTGGTGATGCCTGTCTCTTTCCTCAGGCATCTCTTGTCCTGAATTGATTAAGCCAGTATCTTCATCCTTTCCTGTAGCTTATGTTTCCAAACCTCTGAACAGTTTTCCTTTTCTCATCTGGACTCTGAATTTGTTTCTGTCTCTGTAGTGTCCAAAACATGATGCAAGAGACTGGCAGAGGTCTTGACAGGACTGGATAGGAGAGCTTAATTACTTCCCAGTTGTTATACATGACACTACTGGAAACTGCTTTGGCAAAAACATCATGTTGATTCACAAATTTTCTAATGCCCTGCCACCCACAGATCCTGTGATGGTATGGCCACCTTCCCAATAATTCCTCATGTTTATTTTTGTATTGATCCTGATTTTTGCTTCCCACATTTTGATTTGATCCACCTGAGATTATCCTTTCATTTTACCATAACTGTTGTGATATATTGTGCTATCTCCAAAGAGGAAGTTCTGATGACCTTTTTGACCTTGGAATTAAAAACACCACTGACCAAAAAGGAAAAAAAAAAAAAACACACCACAAAAACCCCACCAAAATTTGTCATAATAAATCTTCATGTACTGAGACAGAGACCCAGGAGTTCACAATCAATTTTGTTATTTTTAGCTCCTTAGCCTATTACAGAAAGGCACATTCAGTTTGCAGTGCGAGCGCCTGTCCTGGGAAGTCCTCATAAATTAGCTTGTCTAAACATACTGCCTGTTTCTAAGTCTAAAAGTCCTTTGATTTCAGTGCTCTTTTGGTTTGGAAGCTCAAGAGATATGGCAGGCTTGAAACCCAATTTTGTCAGAAACGTTACAAATAAATTGTAATCGTGCATTTATTCCATAAATGTAGTAAATCCCTTAAGCATTTGCTGGATAGGAAATAATTACTGAAAAATGTCAGAACATATGAAGAATAAAGTGAAATGTGGAAGAATTACGGTGTTTTAGTTCATGCATCTGTACCAGTTTGTGCAGTGATCCTGAATGCAGTGCTCATATCATGATGTCTGACATTTTGCAGTGCTGCCCAGGTCACAAGCCATGTGTGACTGCAGACTCCCTAAGCCATGGTACATCTGTGCCCAGTGGCACAGGGTGGTATGTGAGCTCTAGCTAAAGTCCATGTTTGGTGTGCATTGCTTGGAAAGAGAAGGAGCAAATGTTTTGGGAGCTCTACCCTAAACAGCTCTAGCAGTGCATCTGTGGTATTTCACATCGGCAGAGGAGGACTTTTGCAGTTAGAAGCTTTAGTGCCAGCGGTGAGCCAATGGTCCGAGTTTCTGGTAGTTCCTGGTGAGCTGTTTCAACAGGCCTGGTGCATCCATCTGGTCACTCTGTGAAAAGGGAACCTGGTGGTAGCACTTGGGCTGTTTGTTGGCTGTGGGGTTTTTCTCCCCTCTCCAGGGTGTGTGCTTTCTGCAAGGCTTCTTTTGTGTGTTAGCTGTAGTGCTTGCCAGCACCTTTGAAAGACACCTCATGTTTGGTTTTTAAAGAGAACGGGGCTGAGGATGAAGGCCCTCGTGACAAAAGCAGAGATATTTTCTTGTATCAGCAGTTAAGAATTTAAAAGACTGTAAAAAAGCTTTTTACAGAAGACAACCATGGGACTTCCTTTGTACTGCCGCTCCTGCCCCCTCTAGTAACCTCTAAATGTCTAGCTGCCATTCAAAACTAGGATAAAAGTTTCAGAGGACTTTCTGGGTTTAGCCAAAACAGTTACTGATGCAGCTGCTGCTTTGTCGCTTATGTTCCTTTCCAAATGAGGGAAATTGACTGAACAGATTGGTGCTCATTTAACATTTTTTTTCCTTGACTTGTTAAATTAGGAATTTGCTTCTAGGGTAGATAAAGCCATGAAGTCTTATGAGTGCAATAAGAAGATAGAATGGGCAGAAGCAAGAAATGTTCTAAATGGTTTTTCTGATGGCCAGGTTTTTTAAGGACTGTCCACCAGCAGGTCTGCCCTGGTGCAGAGTCCCTCATTATGCACAAATATTCATTGCACCACTTTGCAGCAGGAGAGCAAAAGCTGTGGAGGTAAGAGAGGAAAATGAAAAGAGAGAAGGACTTGAAAGAACAGCCTTGGACTCTCTGAGCATGGCAGAAAGGCTGAAGTAAGCAAATATTTTTGTTGAAAAACAGTGCTGTTATGGACCATCAGGAAAAGAATAGAACTGATACTGATTTAGTCAGAGACTTAGTGGTGAGGGGAGGGTGAGAGGATACCTGCTAAAACTAACCATTTTAAAACCAGCAGAAGCAGACACATACAGCCAAGGCTTCTAAAGGCACTAGCGCAGGATACTACAAACTGCTAGGCAGCCTTTTTGAACTTTCATGGAAAACGAATGAGATCCAAGGAAACTGAACTAGGCAAATATAGTAACAGTCTTTTAACAAGATAAAAGCCATGTCCCTGGAAATTGTTAAACAGAGAGTTGAATTAAAACTATTTTCAAATGTTACAAAGGTCAAACATGTCAGCACGTATATCAGTTTTTCAGCTTTCTGGGTTTGAAATTGAATCAGACCTTTCTGCTGGTAGAGAATTGCAGACCATTTTGTGCAGTGCTGTTGCAACAATTTTATCAGTACAGAAAAAAATTATGATAGGCTTAAAGTATGAATTATTTTTATTTCATGATTGCTTGGGTCTGATTTTTTGATGATAGTTTTCAAAATGTGCAGTTGTTTCATGTACGATCGCCTGGTGTCCCTGGATGACTCCTCTGTCTGACGACAATTTCAATCAACACTGAGCTGCATCAAATACTTCTTTGACACAATGTATTGAGGGTTGGCCCAGTGGCTTTTGAGTTTCATGAAGCCATTCAAGACAAAAGATTGTGCTGACAAAATTTTGAGGGCCTCTGGAGCAGAGCTATGTGATTGCTGAGTAAACTGAAAACATGGGCCTGGATTAACTGAAACATAAGTAAAATTGTCTGTGTGTTCCATCCTGGGTGAAAAATAAAGGGGCTAAAATATTTTCTGAGGGCCTCAGCAGAGGGGTGATATATTCCCAGCAGAGGCTGTGTATCTCTATCAGACAGGCTGGGAACACATTTATTATTTGGATTGACATTTATCTGACTGTCCTTCTTGCAAAAAGAGGGCTTAAGAGAAGTGCGACGTCCCATTGCTGGAATGGCTTGTTTCCCTAGCCAAGGACAGAGAATGAAGTAGTTACTTGCCGGGTGTACAGCCTTTGAGTTTTGTGTTACTTGATTTGAAGTGTTCAGGAATGCGTGTGCAGTTGGACATGCTAACTGTGAGCCTGGTGTATGACTCAGGTTTGTGCCTTTTGAGCAGCGGTGCTGCTATTTTTGTGTTTGTAAGCTTGCACTGTTCCAGTGTGGACAAGACAAGCAGGACTGTTCTCAGGTAGTAGTTCTGTCCACTTCATCTGAAAGGACTCCTGGAAGGAATTGTAGAGGGGGATTGCAGTAGAGGCTGCAGAGGACTGGGGTTCTGGGTTTGGTACTAAGCTTTGTTGCTGACCAGAGGACATACCGAGGGAGTAAGTTGTTTCCTTCTGATCTCGCTCTCACCATTTATGGATGGTTGTGCAAGCACTTCCTTTCACAGTGCTTCTTGTCATCAGGCAGAGAATCAATAGTGCCGTGTCAGGAGAATCTGATACATCACCTCTGCAACTCGAATTTCATACTGAAATATTGACACCTTTTGCTGTTGCGTCCAGGGGGTATGGAGAGCCTGATTGTAAAAAGCAAATGTGACAGCACTTAGCATGTGACCATCAGGAATGGACCGACCATACCCTTCTTCTCACCGCTGGAGCAGCAGAAAACTGGCAACATTGAATTGAGTGAGCTCTGACTGGACTTGTCAGGTCTCCAGCCCACCAATGTCACTTTCATCAACTCTGTGGCTTATTTGGATAGTCACACAGTCAAACTGGATGCCAGCAGGTCACAAACAAGCAGAAGTGGAAGACTAAGCGCTATGCAAGAGGGGGCTTGGAATCAAAAATGAAGGGAATTTATATAGAGCTTCAGTTTGTGCAGCAGGAAGAAAGGCTTCAGCCAATGTATCAGAACCAGCTCAATGTGCTCATATAGTGTGAAATCCTATTTTTGAGTGCAAGAAGGTGAGTAGAAGCAATGAAGTGAGACACTAGCAAGTGTTACACCTAATATTCAGAACTGTTCAGGTGGAAATCCGTAGCTGGTTAGGGCTGAATTTTTGGAGAGTGGTGTGCATGCACACGACAAAAGGCTTTAATGTCCTCTATGCCAGAAATTCACACGTGCACTCACTGTAGTTTGGGCTCACACAGATACAGTGGGGCTGATGTGCAAAGTATCCAGTGGCTTCTGAAATCTCTTCACAAACTTAAAGTTCCTTTTTGCACTAATTCCAAATCTCTCAGCAGGTTCTGGAAGTGTGACCACGTTTCTGAGTGTTTTTGGAGATATATATAGAAGAGTTCGAAATGCAGTTCTGAGGGATGGTGATTTCTTTCTTTGTTTAATCTGTCACAGACAGATGTTATACTATATAAGGTTTCCTAACAAGACGTTTGATGTGAATTTACTTTTTAACACCAAGTGCGTTGAACAACATAATAGATATGACATGTTCTGAACAGGAAATCTCTGTTGTCCTGTTAGGTTTCTGTTCTAAATCTTGAATGGTGCAGATCCTGAAAAGCTGGCGTGGTTGGGAGCAACACAAGTCTGGTTTTGGTTGATGAGTGGTTTTGGATGAGTGTTCTTAGGGCAGTATCTAGGAAGATTCCTACACTAGCAGGGCTCTTGTGGGCTTTTCTTCCCAGATGAAACACGGCTGTGTCCGAAAAAATTAGGCAAGAAGTAATATTGACATTTCTCTGTCATCAGTAAGTTCCCTGTCCTACTCATGTGTAAGGAGGCAAAAAACTCCCAGATGCGGGCTCAAGTAAAAAAGCAAGCTAATGCATCTGAGAAAAGAGTAGCTGCTAGAAAGGAAGGGGAAGTTTGGAGTTAGGGTTGCTTTGAAGGGCAAAGGAGCACAACTTTGGAAACAGACTCCTGACAGAACGCAGTGTCAGAACACCGCAGCATTAGGGCACAGTGTGTTGTGGCATTCTGGTGTGGGTAGTCCTGGAGAAGAGCTGGATTGGGCTGCCTGTGAGCTGTGACACAACCTCGTCCGTGAGGGCCCTCACTGTTAATGACTGGGAGAAGATTGCCTTCCTGGGAATGACATGTCACTGGCTCTCAAACACCACGTCCTATTCTTAGGAGGCAACTTTGTGTCAGAAATAATTATTAGTTAGTTTACAGATTAGTCAAAAATACCAACAGGGCAGCATTTTTCTTAAGATGATGAAATGAAGAATTTGTAGGAGTACTTGTTTATGAGAGTTTCTTTCTTCTGTCTGATGGATATTGACACAAGTTTCTCAATGCCAGCTTTATCTTCCTTGCATATGAGTTTGGGAGGGGTGTTTTAATCCTTTCATGTGTATGAATACTTCAAAAAATCCTGTAGAAGCTTTATGGTGTGGCATATGTAAAATATTGTAAGGGCTGAGTATCTGCTTTATGTTACTTATTCTGTGTCACAATCCAGAGTAAGGTAATCTCTGAACTCTTTTATCCTTAATCTAGTGTCAAAACACTGCATAGACTCAAGGCTTGTGGAGCTGCATCTTAGATTTTAACTGAAGATACAGAAGCTCCAGTAGGTGTTGCCTGACACTGAGAAGGTGCACACTACTAACAGTGTAATGGTGCAGGAGGGAGGCATACTTCAGCAGACCTTTGAGGTGGGTAACAGTAATGAAATTTAACCCAGGACTTTGTATATGTTGTGTTCACATTCAAATATAAGTTTTAAGACTAGACTTCGTAGTGCAAGTCTCATGCCTATATTGTACAGACCTTCTTGAGAGTTTGTTGTTCAAAAAATGGAATTGAGTCACTTGGTATGCCTGGGAAAGATCCCATTAGTCCTTAAGTACAGCTTGTCAGAATTTACCTACCTCAGGCAAGGCGAATACTTTAGCCACTTGTATTATTTTTCCCTGATTACCTGCTGCTTGTTTTGTTTCTGTCACAGTCTTAGCAACTGCTGTCTAAGCAACTGCTGTTGTACAATATTGTTTGTTATTTCCAAAATTGCGTTTGGAGGAAGATGATTCACATCCCATTTTACCCTTACATTCTTTTGCACCAGAGCTTTTTGCTTTGATGCTGAAAGTTACAGAGCAGAAGTCCAATATATTCTTGCATTTTTCCATACAGACAATTGGTGGTTGAGTTGATACCAGTTGCACTGTGGCTTTTTCACACAATTTCTGAAAAGCATTGCCCTGCATAGCCCAGGAAAACTACTCAGTTATTCACTTCTGAGGCTGAAGTTTAACATGCCCATAAGATAAATCCTGACATGCTTTGTTCTTGTTTCTGTTCGTTTCATCACACCCCAGAGCCTGCCTGCTTATCTTGGCCCATTTTAATCTTGACAGTCAGACTTATGTAATCATGGTGACTTTTTGAAAAGTCTGAGCTCTTGGCAGATAGCTCTGCTTTTCTCAGGGATCTTTGAGCAAATGTTTATCCAGGACACTTACCCCGACAGTAAGTGTGTGTGACCATGTGCTGGAACTGCACTGGGGAGAAGGTGACCTGCCCTGGCCTTTAAAAAAATTATTTGACTATCTAGGGCTCAAAAATGCTAAAGAAGACAGGGTTAGCTGTTGGAACAGTTGTCTACCTTGTTCACTGAGGTGATTAAGATATTTCTGTTTAGTTAGTCTAAAAGGTTTGAGTTCAGAGATATTCTCACAGCTTTTTTGCCTCACAAAATCCTGCAATAACTTTTTTTTTTGTCCGTTCCAAGTGGTAGTGATGGAGGATACCTTTAATAAAGCTTCTGCTATCCAATTTGAGCTAGCATCCCACTGACTCCATATCTTGATAGACTGCAGTTACATTTTCATGATATACCACTTTCATTTTTAAATGTAGGCAGCAGGGGAATCTGAGTAATAAAGGCATGTAGTACAGTGGACAAGTCTCAGGGCTAGCAGAGGAAAATAAGAATCTTTTCTTCTGGCTTTGGATGCATTGAAACTGGCTCAGAAGTCCACAGGTTAAAATCTTGCATAATTTGACAGCAACAGTTTAGCTGATATGGGATGTATTGCAAAGCAGTTGAATTTAGACAGCCACTTAAAATTCCTGAGGGGTCCTTGTTGGCATGCAACAATCCTTTTCAAGACCAAAACAAAGGAAAAAACAAAACAACCCCCCCTAGATTCTTTCTAGCCTTTTGTTCAGAAGTGCCAAACACTCAGCAGTTTCCTGATTGCATTGGCAGCAGATCAGTTTTCCTGGGTCTGAAAATCAAAATATTTTAGATTTTTTTCACAAAGGCAGCTTGGTGTATTGGCTAAATTGGGACAACTGGTCACGTCCTAATGTGGACAGCCAGGGAGGTTAGTGAAGGTGCCATCTGGCAGTGGATCCAGGTGACTCATTCCAAAATATTGTCTCAGGGGGTTCTCACTGTACAGCTGGTGGCTTGTAAATTCCCATCCTACCTTGGAATATGCTATTTTTTTTTGTGGCTGAGCTCACAGTTACTATGAAGAACACAGATTTAGGCCTGTGTTTCACGATTTGAAAATTTTGTCAGCTATTCCTCTTGGAAAGCCTTTGCATTGAGAACTTAGAGCCTTTGATCTGCTTGAAACCAGCTAGGGACCATTCCAGCAGTTCTTGTTTGAGGTTTTTCTTGGCAAGTCTAACAATATATAACAACATATAAATACAATGTAAATTCTCCCTTTCACCCCTGTACCCATGGATGGAAAAGGTCATCTGGTACTCTGCTGTGCTCTGTTGGGAAGCCAGAACCTTCTCTTAAGGCTTCTAGTGGCCTACAACATAAACACTGGTTCAAATTTGTTGTTCTGTTTGGAACAGTAGCCGAAGTCCTGGCCTAATTGTTCTACTGAGTGGAAAAACGTTTTATCAGTGCTGAGTGTTTTATATGGAACATGCTTTCCCAGCTGGCAGAACTTCAAGAAAATTCAAAGATCTTGTTGCATGGTTACGAGAAGACGTGATAACTGTCTGGGCCAGTTCATGACGTTGCAAAGTTGGGTTGTTTATTCTAGTAACTTTATAGTTTGATTTGCTCACACTTAACAGGAATTGCACAAGTGATGTTTTGCATCAGTTTTGCAGAGGGAGGGGGAAGCATTCCAGCCAATTAAAAATTTGTGTTCTGATACATTCCATTTCACATGGAATATATATCCAGAAAAAGGTGTACAAGTACTGGTGAGAGTATGTTCGGTATTCTAAATTTCTAAGCCATGTTACTTCTAGCAATCTTCCAGACTGTTGTTTACTCCTAAGCTATACATGGCCTGTGGTAGAGAGGACAAATTAAAAAAATGCTGAAGGCAAGCAGGGACTTGTAAGAATTTTTCTTTCATCTAGCAGCACTCCAAAGAGCATCTGTGAGCACTGAGGGAAGAAACATGGCGGCTAAATCCCAGGTCATCAAAACCAAGTTTGTTTAGTTCCTGTAACTGTGGGTGAGGGGGATAAAAAGTTCTTCTGAATGTGGTCCTTGAAGCTGTGAAAGATAGGTAGTCTTCGGCAGTTTTACTACCTTCTCCTTACAGTTACAAACACAGTGAAGTGTCATCATTTCTACAGTTTTTTTTACATGCTTTTGACAGTTGGAAAGCCAAATCATTTCCTTTCTAAGAGAATTTTCCTGTATGGATGTTAAAAAGTGTAAAAAAACAAGTCTGTTTAATTAACCTCAGTATTTTAGTTTTGTTTCAACTACATTTAAGAGTATCCAGTGGAAAGGAAGGAGGAAGAAGTGGACCAAAGCAACTATTTTAGTAGAAAATTATTTCAAACAAACAAAATGCCAACTAAAACATCAACTGCAGATGTTGAATTTTAAAAGTATATTTGGTCTCAGCCCAAGAAACCCTAGTTTCAGGTTTTTTGCTTTGCGACTTGGTTATTCTTTTAATACAGTCTTGAGATGGTTCTGTAAAGTGTCTTGTGAAATAAATATTGGGCAAAAGAAAGAAACGATTGCTACTAGTGTACCAGTTAGACAGTTCTGTAAATTGGAAAGTGAGCATATTCTAAGAGAAATCAGGATTGTTAGTAACTCCTTTTCGTTTGGATCACTGTTCCCAAATATAATTTTGAAGCTGGACATTGCTAACTGAAGAAATGCTGAGTAGGAGACAGGTAGGAATTCTAATTGTAGTAGGTTGAAAATGGTGGGGGGGGTTTTGCCTTTGACTTTGCTTCAGGACTGTAGAAACCTGAAATTAGACAAAGGGCTAGTCCCTAGTTCCGTTTCTTGAACTAGAAATGTATCTAGTGAAAATTTGATATGTGAAGGTTTTAGAAACAAAGTTTGCTAACATTTACAAAATCTTTAACAAAGACAGAATTTTTTTTAAACAAGTTTAATCCATCTCTAGTAATGTGCAAATATGGATCACCAGTTCAGGGATTTTCTGTACAAGAATGCACTTCATAACAGCTTGGGAGTATCCTGCAGCACAGGGAGGAATCCCAATAAGCTTAGATGGAGATTTCTCAGGACGAGTGCAGCTGCAGGTTCATAGCCACATAATTAGCCCTTAAAATGAGAAAGACGGGAGCAAGTTCCAGCAAGGTCTTGGAGGTGCCCAGATGTGAATTACAAGCCACCCTGAGAAATGCATGCAGTCTGTACCACTGCTTGTCTTATTCCACATTCAGCACATAGTGGGGCATTTATTTCTGCTGCTGTCAGTGGAAACATAAAAATTACATTTTACACTGTAAATCAGTGTAAATTACACAAAAGGCTATATATTAGTGCAGTCTGTTACAAGTAAAGGGGTTGCACTTCTTCCAGCAGTGCTGTAAGTAGTGTTCCTCTGATTCAACATTATCAACCATCTTCCTGCAGTAAGAAGAGAATGAAAAATTCATTCATTGCTTCTAAAGCCTTGTTTTTATAGCTTCTAGTTGAAAAAGGGTTGGTTTGTGTATTCCCATTTAAATTCCAGATAACAACTGAAAAATTTCAGTGTCTTTTGTTAGGTTCTGGAAAGACGCACTGCAAGAATTTGGCATAAGATGTGTTAGTGTGAGTTTTTTAGCAGAGACAGAGATCAAATTCTTAACTACCTTTACATGTGTCAGCATCTCTGCGTCTGACTTGAGGCAAACTGGATGTCATCTAGGTGACTTGGATGATCCTGCTACAGAAAAGGTGCCCCCTCTACTTGGAATGCTGGCTTTGAGAAAAAAATCCAAATATAAATGATAAAAAGCCCATGGGAAATGTGTGGCTCATAAGTAACCTGAAGTAGTTTCCATTTCCTTTTGTTTCATCGACTTCTACTGTTTGTCTCTTGTCTGCTGGGCGGGCACCTTACACATCCTGTCTCTGCTAATGGCTTCAATCCAGTCTTTCTCACAGAAGTGGTCCAAGTTTGGAAATTTGCTTCATTTTTTTCTCTTCATTAGTAAAGCAACAGCTCTGAAAGTGATTTAGACCGCTCTGAAGGCTGCAGATGGTGGGTTAAACCTCCTTTTGCCATTTTCAGCCCATACCAAAACCAGACTTCTGCGGTCTGTGTGTGCAGGCTGGTGTTTGCAGGGCTCCTCATGGTAGGTGGGTTCAGGTTTCCAGGCTCTGGCATTGCCAGTCCCAACTTTCTGTTGAAGGCTCACCAGACTTCTTAGGAGCTGCATCACACTGGAGCAAGAAATCCTGCTTTCTTCTCAACACTTGGCCTCCTGGACCATTACCATGACAAAGAAGGACTATTGACTTTGATAGTCATGATGCTTTTGATTTAAGGCCCACTCTGATTTGGGGCAATACTGTTCATTGGCCCAGAGAAGCAATGGTCTCCTCCAGGTAAAGAGCAAGGAGAGAAACTTGCTTTTGAGAAGGAGGATAAAAAGGGAAAGAATTGGTTAAAGAGGCTGAATGGGAAGCTGTAATGGATGCAGTTAGTCTCTGGGAAGGACCCCAAAGCAGCCCATGATTCCTTAAGACAATTAAAAGCAAATTGTTCGGCTGAACGATCCCAGAGCAAGGAAGATGCTCCCCAGACTATAATTCAAGGGGCTGAATGGCCCTCAAAAACTGAGAGCAGAAAGAAAAAAACCCCGAAGATGAGGCAAATGATGGAACAGATGTGAGCGCTTTTGTTGGGAAGACTTGGAGGCTAGCGGGATGGCGATAGGCTAATTTGAAGCGAATAATGCCAGGTTCCTTTCATATGCAGAATACCACTTTGATCCAATGTGGATGAAAGTGCTGAAAAGTTGAGAGGATGGCAGGGGGTCTTTTGTCTTTGACAAAAAAGGCATCTGCCAGGCTCTAACTCCCTTTTCCCCACCCCCTTAGCCTAGCAGGCCACTCCAACAATGCTAGCAAAGGGGACAAGTGTCTCCTGACAGCTGAAGAAATCTCCAGGAGGAGAATGAGGTTTGCAGCAATATGTATTCTAGAGAGCTTAATCGATTTTTTCCACAGTATAAAAAGGGAGAGGGTTGGGGGAAAACAGAGATCACAGTGAAAATGGGAGGTGAGAGAGAAAAAATCCTTTTCTAATAAACTTGTTACTTCTGTTCTCCAAATACATCTTTTCAGAAGATGCTTTGATGCTAGTATGAATACACTTAATGGAGCAGAGTAGGATAGAGTTGCTGGAGGGCGTGTGTGAAATAAGGAAGAATAGTTTTGCAAGGAGGATGAATGTAGAGTTATTTCTGTGGATTCCAACACTGCAAAGATCTTGGAAGTAGGAAAATAGTGCAGTGCAAGAGATGTTTGCAAGACAGATGCATACTTTCTGTACCACCTGCTGGAGGAGTTCAGATCAACCCAAATTCTTGGGTTTGATTTCTGAGCAAAATTGAACATTTCTTTTTAACCTTTCCATATGTGCTGTTTTCTTAACTACTTGGAATTACTAGCAATGAAAGGACTGCAGGATCGAATGGGGATTTAGGAAGGCAAGCAATATTTGTGCCTAGCAAATATAGCAATTTCAGACCAGCTGCTGATATGCTCCCTGCTTCTCATGCTCTGTTGCTTTTCTTCAGCTTTTCACATCTGGTAAACAAGACTGGGATCCAGTTTGCAGAGTTTGATGTCTGTGGTCTTCCTTAAGCATCACTTTGCACCTAGTCTGATGTTTTCTTTGAGAAGTAATGACAGATAATGAGTTATCAACTTCTGAGCAAGACCCATCTCAGTAAACTAAATCCTTTAAGAACAGTAGGTTCAGGAATCTTCCCTGACAATGTTTATCCATTACTATTTACTGAAGATAACCTTCTCACCAGGGCAGAGCTTTAAGCAACATCTGATACTGCAAACAGTTCCTGCCCCTTTACCCCTACATCCACTTCTCTTTCTGCCGAGGAGTTTAAATTCCCCCAAGAAGGTAGGAGTGATACAGGAATTGAGAGGAACTACCACATTGCTTTGAGAGGCTGTACACTCATGCTGATGGCAAATTGTAATCCTGTGTAGTTGTTCAGTAGGTGTGCCATCATTCCCCCTTCAGCAGATACCACCGTTCTGTTCAGACCAGCTGATGTGGAGAGTATTTTTGACAATAGCATTTCCTGTGCCCCAGCTGTGCAAAGCCTGATGCATGAATTACTGTAACTCATTAGGGAGGGCTAATTGTCAAGGACATTGATGCTCTTTTGATTTGTGTCTCTTTGTTGTATCTTGGCTTTTCTTGCTTCTGGTGCAGAAGGACTTGAGCTGCTGCTGCTGTCCTCAAAGGAGCGGAGACCACCTCTGTCCCTCACAGAACCAAGGTGGAAGCCCACTCTCTGGATGGGGGACTTCAGGTGGTTCTTGTGTGACTTTTCCCTCATGTGCTATGTACAGTGATAGGTTGCAGGTCTGGGTCTGAGTGGGGAAAGACGTTGCTTGTGGGGAAGTCTGACCTGTCAGGGAACAGCCCTCTGTAGTCCTCCATGCCAAAGAAAAACAGCCCATGCAGTGCCACACAAACCCCCAACTGGGCCATGGAGTCCAAGGCAGGCTGCTGGATGCTCTATTCCCAGGCAGTTGTGGTTAGGACAGGATGTAGGAGTCTTGAACAGTGAGCTGGGACACTCTGTTCTTTGAGATGAAACATGAACAGCCTCATGGTATAGGGTCTTTTCTGCTTTCACATTTGGGCAGGCAAGCCCTTCAGCTGCTGCCATCCTGAAATTTCTTCCTATGTCCAGTATTAACTCTCACACCTCCAACCCAAAAGGTGTACTCTTAACAAAGGCCACAGAGCTGCCAAAGCTGCCTCACCAGGGCAGTTCTCTGTCATGCCAGCAGTAAGAGATACGAGGAAGAGGAGGTGAGTAGCCTCTATTCCTGTGAAATATGTGCAGTGATCCTCTGTAGGTCATTGAAATGTATGCTGTACTCTTGGGGCAGATTTATGTAGCTCTTTGCAGCTTACTGTGTGCTTGTTTCTTATGGCCAGTGGGTGGGCATGAGGAAGGAGGATATCTGTGTGGCTTGTCCTGGCTGCTACAGCCCAGGCCTAGTCTGTTTGGAGGCAAGACTGAACCTGTTTCACCTGAAGCACCTTGCAAGGGAGGAGGGAAGAGATCTGTGTGGACCTGAGGGTGGCATGCGGATCAAGTGACAGCAGGAGTACAGGCTGCAGGGGTACAGCAGAGAGAGGAAGATGGGCTTTTTTCTCAAGTCTCACCCAGGCTGGTGTTTTCTCCCCAGAAGCCGGTTGCTCTCTGCTGGTTTGTGTTTGGATGAATATCAAACAGTAAAGATTGCAAAGCCTCTTTGATGTGCTTAGTCTACTTTGAGACAGAGCTACCTGACCAGCTCAGGAGGCTGTCACATTTCCTGACTACTCTCTGGACAGAGACTGTCTGGTCATTGTTTCAAAATCTGGGAAAGGACATACTGCTTTAATGGTAAATAGTCAAGCAGATGGTGTCAAATAGCTTAAAAATAGGCCATTCCCATGGAAGCGCTTTTGGCTGGACTGGTTGTACATACGACATTTTCCTGGCATGACCTAGCAGTCATGGCTGTAGAAATCCCATATTTTCAGCATGGATTTGGCTTGTCTCTCAGTGAATGTTGTCTGGTCAGTAGCATCCACTACAAATTCTCTGAAGCCAGATAAACAGAAAAGGATACTTCGGAGTATCATAAACCCCAGCTCGCATGCAAACTTTTGCTCAGATATAAAGTGGTTTCAATTTGGTTTTGTTCAATTTACTTTAAAATATAACAGAAGTCCTTTGCACTGCTTAGTTTGATGTAATTTGCCTGAGTGTCTGCCTGGAGATACTATTTTAGTTGAGTGCAGTTTGTACCAACAAAATGAATTCTTTCCCTTTTTACAAACATGAGATGTGAGTGAATGTTGCTATTCACCCTCCCAGAACTAATGCTACGTTATGTACTTTCATATTGGGTTACGTACACAGTGATTTGGATCCAAAGAGGTAAGTCTAGCTGTAGTGGGGACAGCATGATTTCAAGTCTGGTGGAATTTGCACCTTTCTGTAGAAGACAGATGGTTGTGCTATGGGAGGGAAATTGCACCTGTTTGTTTCCACATCTGCTCTGTAATCCTAAAATTTGGTTCACGTAGTCTCAGTACGTTGCGTATGCTTACTTATGTGTGAGTTCCATAGTGTTGGCAAATACTTTCGGTTCTAGAGTGCCTTTGATGGTGTTTGAGGCAAATATCCAGGAGGAGTTAATTACACAGAGAGTAACCAGAGCTTAGAAAATAACACTCTCATGAGTAATTTTTGAAAAAATTAAAACCAATATATCTGAGCTTGCTTCCTTTAAAAACAAAAGCAATAAACAAGCAGGTAGTAGGAAAGCTTGCTACAGTTGTCTAGTTTTGGTGTGAAAACCGGTGGTAGCATGAGAGTAAGCACTGTGCTCAGTAGGGATGGCAGTGTTTTACTTGCCAGGTGCTGACAGGGGACTGCTCCCTGCACAGGGGACTGTACACCTCCATGTCCCACCAAAGGTGCCTACAGTCATCCCATGTTCAGCCTGGGGAGTTTCTACCCCAAGTCTTTCCTTGGCTTCTTGCCTTTCTGGGGCTTGGTAGCCACCGGCTGCGGTGGCTGGAACAGCTAAGGAGAGATACAGGGATTCTGCATTGTCTGTTTGGCTTCAGAGACACCTGTTGCTCCGAAGTGTTCTCTTGTCCCTTTAAAGTGGCTGCCATTTTCATGGGCTGTGCATTGCCCAAGGCAGGGGGCAGTTGGATTGGCAGCCAGTGTCTGGGTCAGGCCCTGAGGCCACCGCCTTGGGAGAGCCCTGCTGTGCTGGAGGTGGGGAGGCAGCCAAATCTGGAGGGTGATCTTCACCCTTTCCGGTAGACAGAAAGGTCCCTGGGGGTAGGAGCTGTGGCAGCCAGATAGCTTGCCTTGAGGTGAAGGGGATGGGAGTGTTTGCATTCCCAGGGGAAGGCTGAGGAGGAAGGAATGCTGGCAGTGGAGGCAGTCAGCTGGGAGAGACTTGAGTGCTGAGCAGCTGCAGGGAGAGCAGGTTCCTACATCCTCTGACAGCCACCACTCTTCCCTGGCCTGCTCCAGAGAGCCATTCCTGCCTGAAATAGATGCGGTGTCTGAGAGGAGACACAAAGCAGGAAACAACAACACGTGACTGTTCTTGCAGATGAGGAAGGAAGGTCAAACAAGGAGAAGCCCTGCTTCATTTAGGTAGGTGGCTGAGGAGCTACGGGGATAGGAGCCCGTCACGCCCTAGGGCTCTGCGGTGGTCAGGCAAACTGTCATCTAAGGGAGCAAGATTGCCCCTGCTTCAGCCTGCCCCTTTGTATCTTCCATATAAATCACGTCATAGGCAAAATCCCATGTAGTTAAATGTGGTCCATTCCCTCTCAGCAGCCGGGATCCAGGCTGTGAGTACCTGTGGAGCCATAGGAGGCATGGGTTGGTGATGTCTAGACTGGCACGCTCAGAGCAGGAGCAGCTTCAAAGAGCCTTCAGCAGGTGGCTGTGTGTTTGTGACCTTCTCATGGGACGAAAAGAGAACTTACCAGGAACTCTGTCTTTTCCTCCCTCTCCCCTTCCCTCAGGTGGTCTTTGCTTTGAATCAGACTCTCTTGCAGCAGGAGAGCCTCCGAGCAGGCAGTTTCCAGATCCCCTATACGACAGAAGACCTTATCAAGCATTACAGCTGTGGGGACCTCAGCTCCATCATCTTCAACCATGACACTTCTCAAGTGAGTCTTGCCACCGCAGCCCTTGTACTATGTACATCTCCTTGTAGTGCTAACCCCTGTCACACTTGTGCTCGTCTCTCCTCAGGCAGGCCCTTTGTGGGTGAGGGCCAGGGGCATACTGCTGGCTCCCTGGCACATCTGCTTTCCTGAGCCTCCTGTTCTAGGAGTCTGCACCACCTCAACCCCTCTCTTGCACACAGACAGGGAAGGTGCACCTGGCTTTCCCTTTTGGATGTGTGCCGTGTTCCCTTTAGCATCAAAGCTCCATCAGTTAATAATTTACTTTCTTAAGGATCCTGTGGAGTTATGCTCGCCTAGGCATGAGCAAACTTAACACCGACAGAGAGCAACAGCAGACTCTCCTGTGCAAGCAGGAACAGAGAAATGCACTCGTGACTTGGACGCTTGTGTAAAGCTGGGCAAGTTACAAGCTTTTTAATGTCCCGTATCAGTATGATTGTGTGCTGTGGACAAGGCCCAAAGAAGAGCAATGGAGTGAAACAAAGAAAAGATAGGTTTAGACTGAATGTGAAGGAAAAGAGACCTTCTGAGATCTCACAGACTTGAGTTTATGGAGATGGTTTCCTAAGCAGCACAATGGAATGCAACACTAATCTTTAAACCACGAGAAAATGCCCAGCAGGGACCAATTTGGCCTGTTCAGGCTGTTAGATTAACTCACCTCAGGCTGAGGCATCAGGCCTCTCTGTTCTTGTCTGTGAGGTACTGCCTGGCAATTTGTGCACATCAGTGGAAACACAGGCTCTGTCCTTAGAGTGCTGAAAAGGCAGGTGTTGATACCTGGGCTTTCCTTGCTGAATAACCATTTTCCCATGATCTTTTGATACATATGGTGCAGTGGTGCAGAGCTGCAGAGTCATGCTAACCCTTGCTTCTCTGGCGCCGAGCTTTGCGCGGGTGCTGCTGCCTTCTGTCCCGCACACCTGCCCGCCTGCAGGTGCAGGCATCCTGGTCATTACTACTGCCTAGCTTTTACGCCATGCTCTCCACACATAGTTTTCAAAGGATTTCTCAGAGGAGGCCAGCATTTTAAGAGGATGCATCTGCTGCATCACTATCCTGTGGAGATGTTACAGACTGCGGACATTGGCCCTAGGTCCTTGGAGAGAGCAGCTCATTCTGAGACGTGCATTTTGCCAAGGGAACAACTGTCCTTTACTTAACATGAGGAGCTCCACCTCAGGGCACTCTCCATGGCAGCAGAGCTGAATACTAACAGTTTTCAACACTCTCAGTTTATGTTTTAAGCAAAACTTCTCAGTAAGTTGTATTTGACTCCATGCTTGCCCAGTAGAGGACCACCTGCAGGCTAACCACCCTTTGGACAGATTCCATAATAGGCTCTGAGTAGCTCCAAAGTCTATCTGCTGCAGCCTTGCAAGGGAAAGCACCTGGCTTAATAGTGGTTCTGCTCTCCAGAAACCGCCGGTTGCAGGCCCTTTAGTTAACCGTTCCCATAACTGAATGCCTAAAGCGACTTGTCAGGAAGCCAGGATTGCTGCAACTGCAGACTCAACATTTTCTCTCCACTGGCAAGAGGTCAGGGTAGTGTGCAGGCACAGCTGTCCTAGGGGCCCCAGGGGTGGACGCCGGCATTTTAAAAGATACCGTCAGGACAGGGCAACTGGAGGTGGTAACGCTTTCTCTCTGAAAAAATATGGCCCTCTTTCTTTTGAAAAGTTTAGGGATGTTTTTTTAACTAATTCACATTGCACAGTTATTTTTTGGCAGCCTGAGGGCTCTGATACCAGTCAAATTCTCTTAGAAGAGCATAATTATCATTATAGTTATGTCATACCTATGGCAATTTAAGAAAGAGGTATGTAGCTAAAGGCATTTAGGGGCAAATACTTTCTTCAGCTGAGCAGTAAGGGTTTAGGATCTTCAGTGTGGCCAAATGGTATTTGTTGACTCTGAATTAAAAAAAAATCTATCTGGCTGGCTTATGAAATGATGCATTGAGAAAAATGAAGCACCATGCATTATTAGTAGTTTGCTAAGTATTTTTTTAGCTTGTTTTGGTTTTTGTCCTACTGGCTGTGCCTTGAGGGATGAGGCAGTTGCCACACTCTGTGTGGAGCAAAAATGCCTGTGCATTATGGCTGCCTGTGAAATATATTCCCCTTTCATGAAGACTTTTTTTTTTTTCCTACCATAGGTCCCAAATTTTATTAATGCTACACTTCCAGCCCATGAACGCATGACTGCCCAAGAGATAGACAGCTACTTCCGTCAGGAGCTCATCTACAAGCGAAATGAGCGAATGGGCAGGAGGGTGAAGGACCTGCTGCAAGAGCACCCAGACAAGAGTTTCTTCTTTGCATTTGGAGCTGGTATGTGACTGTGGTGCCGTTCAACCTGAACTCATCCTTCCCATGTCCTTTAGAAGCATTTTGCAAATGCTTGCCTCAGTTTAAAGAGGAGTCAGTATTTTTACTGTGATGGACACAGAAGTCAGCTTTTCTCTAGTAGGAAAAGCTTTTCAGTGTAGGAGACTGTTTTTCGTCAGTGTGCAAAGAGCTCACAGTGCGTGTGCTTACTGCAATATCTGTTACTTACAGACATGTTTGCTGTGTGCAGAGGCAAGGATGCTGAGTCAACTACAGTGCCTGCACAGGAGGAACAGCTCATAGACATACACACATGTTTATTGTCTGGGCAACAAATGCAGAAGGATAGGAGGAATAAATAGGGATCTGCGATGAAAGGCAGCATGCCTGGGGTTGCACTAGTGCTTGAATTAACCTTTCAATGACACATGCAAAAGAAGAATATGCCAGTTGTGTGATTCTAAGGGACTCAATAAATGCAAGGGGAGAAGCAAGGCACAATTTCACCCTTCCTCTTCCTCCTGCATCTCCTTACCTCTTTCACTGCACTTCCACAAGGAAGTTGCATCTGCTGCTATTTTGGAGCAGCGCAGTGGGCCCAGCTGGGGAAAACCTATTCCATTTTTCTGCCTCTTAGCAGCCAGCAGGACTCTACAGGCACATCCAGCAGCACATCCCACTCAATAAGGTTAACATCTACACTTCAGACTAGGGCTGGATGGAGGGTAAGAACAGGATTGTTTTGCCATGACTGCCATGCTTTGTTCTAGCTCCAGCGAAAGAATCAGTTAGGATCAGTGTTGGAAAAGACAGGTGCTAACTCCCGGAGAAGTATCACATCCCCTCCACCATGAGCCATATGGCCTTTGGGAAAGGGGGAAAACTGAGACTGATGTCAGTATCCATGTGTGGTTTTCCAGTCTCAGTGCATACTGCTTTAGTGAGGATGGAGATCTAGACAAGGCAAGGAAAATATTTACTTAAACACTAAAAGCATTTGTATTCAGAGTCTGTGAGAATTTCTGTACTTGCAGCAGGGAGTTGTGGTTACAAACTTAGCATAACAAGGGCCCAATGTGTGAGAGCCAGGACATCAGGAAAGGTGGCTAATCATGTTTGTTCAGATGTGTGTGAGGATTGTAACCTGCAGTCTTCCTGCAGTATCACTGCTCTGTGCAATTTGCTGTCACAAAGAACAGTGAAGCAGGCCCTGGTTATGTGGATTCTGGTCATGGCTTTCTGTAGGCTGAGACCAGGGCATTGCTGTACTCCACTGCTGAAGTTCTGACTACATTTGAACCTGCTGCACTGATGTTTCTGATGAAAGGATATGCCAGCCTCAAGTCCAAGCTGTGTCTGCTGCAGGTAGCTACTCTTCTGTCAGGAGGCCAGTCGCAGATACTTGGGCTTTGTTTACTGCATCACAGCTTGAGTACTGAGCAGCTCGTGTAAGGAGACACACGTGGGTGCATTGTGTCACTCTTGAGTCTGTCATGTCCCAAGAGCAGGATCCTTTGAGAGGGGAGAGCTTCTTCCCCTCCTTGCATACACTCTGAATCCCAACAGCTGCAAATCACATGTCTTTAGATGGTTTTGTGTCATTTATTTCCCCTCCCATCAATTCCTTTATGTTCCTGCACTTCTGCATCAGACTGTCTTCACTGTCATTGGTGTACACAGCACTGCCCCAGAGCCTAGAAGCACTGCAGGACCAGGACAGATCCCTATCCTTCTTAAGTTTTCTTGTTCTCAACTTCCATGACAGTCCTAAAATCCTTTCCCAGGCTTCCTGGAATCTTGCTTTTCTCTTTCCTTTTATTTTCCCAGTTCCCCCTTTTCTGTGTCCTGATTGCCAGCATTCTGTACTGCAGCACAGCCAGGAGCCTTAGGCCTAAATGAACACGCTTGATCTGTGGCTTATGTGCACATGGCTTGCTCCAAGCATCCTGTGTGCCCTTCCCGTGCTTTTCCATTCTACTTTTGAACTCAGACAGCTTCCCTGTCTTCTCTGGAGACTTGGGACTGATTTTGAAATTGTCTCTAATTACTTTCTGGCTTTGATACCAGTCTGTCCTCTGTTCTCATCTGCTCTTCCAAATAGTTCTGTTCAAAGGATAGTGCCAGCCTCCCACACTGAGCAGCACAGTTCTTGATTACGCCCTTGTTTGACTGCATGAGGTTTTTTGGTGGGTTTTTGTTTGTTTGTTTATTTGTTTTGTTTGTTTCATTTGTTTCTTATTAAGCATCTAAATGGAAGTAGCATCACAGGATATATTGCAGAAAACAGATCAATTTCTACAGATTTCTGAGGTTTCCTGAGTGCATATTGCAATTATGAATGCAGTACTTCATTGTTTTCCAGCAAGCTAATTTAGCCTTTTGCTTATGCGGATTGCTGTATGTGATAGATAATTATGTGGATGAGTTATTTTTATGCCAGCAAGCAGTGAAGATGAACAAATATCTTGTGATCAGTTTTAAGCATTGCTTGGAATTGTACTGCTGCTAATTACTGTAAAAAGGTTACAGGAAAGTGCTCGCACAAGGCAGGTTAGAATGAGTAGTAGGAAAAGGGAAGAAAAGAGAAAGGCTATAGGAATGGAAATAAATCATGACTGTTTGGTCGTTTGCCCTCTTCTGACCACCAGTGAAAAAAGTATCTCCTAACAGTAGCTTATAAACTGCAGGACAAGGTTGTATTAAAATGGTAGTAGGGTATTAAAAGGTCTCCCAGTAGTTAGAAGGAGATAGAAGACTTATATTGTTTTCTTTACAGCTTTTTTTCACCCTGTGTTTTATTTTTAAAACAGCTAGGCTTTTTGTAAGGGAAGTTCAATTTTTCCATTAACAAAACACCATTGAAAAAACAAGTTTTATCATCAATTGTATGCAAACAAGGTCATGGTTTGTGCGTGACTGTAGGATTACAAATACCTTCTCGTTATTTAAACTAATCTTGGTATTTTTATTTTAAATGGAGGAAAATCAGAAAATACAGTTTTATTTTATATTCTAACTGGACTGATGGGATTTAGAGATGTGTAATACATTGTGCAAAAGAAGTCTTCTCTCTTTCCAGGTCTTGATATAGCTGCTATCTATAGATGTTGACTTCTTACGTGGAATTACGTGTGGTAATTTGGGCCATAATAGATTAGATCATTCGATTCAGCACATTTTATGCCTTTTTTTAATCGATCAGGCAAACTCTCCCTATATTTGTCGAAAATGCTTCACAGTCAGATTTCATTTCTGGTACTATTTTTGTTTGGAAGTAATTTGCACCGAATTGGAGAACTAAAAAATAACAGATTTTGCTGGAAAGATCCAAACCAGTTTGCTTCTGGCCAGAGTGCAAACAAGGAAAGTTTCAAGCCAAAATAAGTTTGTTTGAAGGAATTAGAGGAAAGCATGGGAAGAGAGAGTTGGCAATGGCAGCAGCATTCCACTATATTCAGTAAGGATTTTACCTTAATTGTGGACAGGCCTTTATGTATGGCAGCACCAGGATTACAAGCCAGGCCTACTCCCTGTTGCCAGTGGTGGAACTTGTGAAGCAAAGCCAGCTATAGTCTTTCACCAGCAGTCTTCCTTCTCTATGGATTTTCAATTTCTCTCTATGGATTTTCAATTTCTCTGAATTCTTGAGTGGCACATTCAGGATCTGGATGCTAAGCCAATGTAAGTGATGGCACATGTGATTCCACAGCCAGCCAGACAGGTGTAGGTTTCTGGTTTGTCTAGGAAGGGGACACTGACACAGTGAGAGCTCCATTGTCCTACTGTAATGTGGAGAGTTTTACCACTTGTCCAGGTTTTACAAGGGGGCTGCATGCTGGCTAAACCGTCCTAGAATCAAGGGATAGTTGGTACTGACACAGAGCTCTGGAGATTGTCTGGTTCATCCCTCTGCTCAGAGCAGGATCATATAGAGCACTTTTCCTAGGACTGGAGTATGGGCAAGGATGAAGACTCCAGAATCTCCCTGGGTAATCTATTCTAGTCCTTAATCACTAAAGATGCTTTTTTTCAAGTTTAAGTGGGCTTTCCTGTATATCAATTTTTGTCCATTGCCTCTTGTCCTTTCATGGAACACCACTGAGAAAAGTTCTGCTCTGTCTATTTTGCAACCTCCTATCAGGTATTTATGCATAAGTTATAGCCCCTGAGCCTTCTCTTGTCCAGGCCAAGTAGTCTCAGCATCTCCTAGTATGACACGTGCGCTAATTATTTATCATCTCTGTGGCCCTTTGCTGCACTCTCTCCAGTATGTCCACATCTCTTTTGGACTGGGAAGCTCAGAGCCAGACACTGGGCCCAGAAGTATGTCACCAGGGCTGAGGAGCAGAGAATGGTATCTCCCCTCAGTCTGCTGACAACACTTCTGGCTGCTTTTGCCACAAAGACACATTTCTGGCTTAAGGCCTACTTGATGACCACCAAGATGCCACATCTTCTTCTGCCAAATTACTCCTCAGCCAACTGGTGCTCAGCCTGTTGTGGTGCCTGGAGCTATTCCTGCCCAGGTGCAGAACTTGATTTGCTGAACTTTACGAGCCAAGTTTCCCCTCATCATAAATCCATACTGACCACTCCCAACCATTTGCTTATCCCTGACACATTTGGAAATGGTTTGTAGGATAATTTGCCCCACCACCTTCCCCAGGAACAGAGGTGTGGCTGAGCAGTTTATAATTCCCCACATCCTTTTTCCTGCCCTTCTTGAATACAAGAGTTATACTTGCTTTCTTTCAGTTGACAGGGACTGTTCCCATTTGCCATGACCTTTTAAAGGTAATAGAGAGTGGCCTCTAGTGACATTAAGCAAGCTCACACAGTTTCTCTGGATGTATCCTACACGGACTTGTACGTGGCTGGTCTATTTGAATCCTTCTGATTCAGGCTGATCCTTCTCCACCCATAGTGAACCTTCTTCACCCTGGACTTTAGCCCTAGTCATAGGAACCTGAGATTCCTGAAAGCTGATTTGACCACCAAAGAAAGTAACAAAAACATTTAGTAGCTGGCCTTTTCTGCATTCTTTGTCATCAGGTCTTCTGCCGCCTTCAGCACTTAGATTATATTTATCTAGTCTCCATTTTACTGCTGACATGCCAGTAGAGGCATTCCATGTTCCCCTTGATGTTTCAGATTCAGCTTTAGATGAGTTTTTCTTCAGCATGGTAATTTTATTCCATTTTATTCCTTTCGCTTACTTACGGTTTCTGTTGAAGAGGCTGAAGAATAACAGAGAAAAAAAGGTGTTGGGGTTTTTTTTAATGCAGGAGGAAGCATACTTAGTGGCTTGAGATCGTGACTTTATTTTGACAGACAAGGCCTCAGGTGAAGCCAGGTTTCTAGGAGCTGAGTTTAAATTCCCTCTAGTCTCTCCTGCCTCTTTGAACAGTTGAGAAACTCCAAAGTGTCAGTTCATGAATAAGAAGTACAGAGGGATCTGAGATTCCTTATATCCCTGTGGAAGAAATTACTGACTTCAGTGAGAGAGGCTGGCTGATTTGACAACCTCAGAAGCTGGTCCTCTTAATCTTGTGAACACTGGAAAATTCTTTTTTCTCTCAGAGCTATTTTTGCTTGTTGGTCCTGAAAAAAACATCATTCTGAGGCTTTAAAATATAGTGGATGTTGGTAAGCCACCATTAACACAAAGCAAAAAAGGATGTTGGTGAGAACTTCTTTAGCTACCATTTCTTCTAATTACTAAAGGAAATAACAAATGTGTTTATTTGGCTTTAGTCAGACCGTATGGAGTCAAACCTCCAGGGACTGACTGGCTTTTTTTTCCCAGACAGAATGTGTTACCACCAGTGGTTATCCCAGTCTGCTGTAGTCCACCAAATGGCTTCCTTCAGCTTCTCTAGGTTTTGAGGCAGTTCTTGTGATGTGAGAGGTCAGTTTTGTGTCAGCCTTAGGTGTCACATGCGTTGGATCTGTAGGCATGTCTAAACCCTTTTCCATCAATCCTTATGTCATAAAAAGCAAAAAAAAAAACAACCCAACCAACCAACCAAAAAAAGACGCAAAAAAAAAAGGCGAAACCCCCCCAAAACAAAACCAAAAACATTTCCAGGGGACAGTGGAATTGTGCTGAGTCTGAGTGGCGTGTTAGGTGGTACTGTTTCCATGTAGAGCTGTTCACTCTTACTTGTTGAAATTTTCTGTTCCATCTGGCATTTTTAGATGTGAAATTATGCAAGAGGAACAAGGTTTATTGTCGCTGGGTAAGAAAAGATGGGAGAAAGGACCTGTCAGCAGTGGGTGTAAAAAGCAGTCAACAGTGCTAAGCCCAGGATGTCTCTGTCCAGCTTGTATGTATGTTTTTACCTGTAAAACAAAACCAAACAAAAACCTGCCATGGGAATATGAAAGTTGCCCAGGGAAATGTGACATCATTTTGAAATTTAGTGGGAATTCAGAATCCGCTATGGAAAATTTGAACCTGCCATCAGTACATTTGGAACTGGAGATACAGGCTGCACAGGGAACGTAAATTTACCTACGCCTTATATAAAAGATTTGAAATGTATAGTGAAGAAGTCCATTAAAAGTTCGTAAGAAGGTGAATATTTGTGGATCCTGGAAGAGGTCAGAAAAAAGGTGGGAGGAGGGGCAGGAAGACAACACAGTGATAAAAAAGATTTTAAAAACAGATTAAATGAGTTTTGTGGGGCCACCTCACTTCTCCCTGGGCTCAAAGGGCTTGCTGATTGCCTGCATGCTTCTGTCTCTGGAATGCAGCATCATTTTACCTTCCTTGGGTGGGAGGAAAGGCTGAGTGCCTGAAGGTGTGCCTGTACCTCTGTAATCTGAGAATGCCAGATACAACCCAGCAGCTTTGAGACTGTTTTCCTTAGTAGCCTCTTTGAGTCTTCAGAATGCTAATGACAGGGTTTATTAGAACAACAACCCCTGAAGGGGAAAGATAATGTTGTGTGGAGGCAGGACCCACATCCAACGCCCCAGGGTTCACATGAAGGGCACTACTCCTGACATCTCTGACACGTGAAATGAAGAAAGCTTTGCATTTCTCCATTAGAGGCAGTAACCTCTGTTCTAATATATTAGTGCAGCTGTCAAAATCAGCCAGGCCAAAAAACTGTTCTTTCTGCTCAGATACTGACAGTCTTCTTATCAGTGCTGGGTTTACCCATTACTGCCTTTACTGGGCAGCTAAAGTAGGAAAACTTTCATCATGTAATATGTGTTTTGAGCTAGGGGGATTTCAAGTCCTTAGTAACTTTTTTGCTGGAAAGGAGGGAGTGGTGTGTGATGGGAGCACGTCCAATGGCAGAGGTGGCTGTGAGTTCTGTAGCTCAGATATGACACTGGTAATTCCTTCCCTTACTGGTTAACATAATGCTGGCTGCTAGCACAGTCACCTCTTGTGAGGGTCTTCTTGTCTCATAGCCTAAGGCTTTATCAGTGGAAAACTCTCAGTAAATGGAGACCCAGTAGGTAAGGCTACTTGAATGTAAGCTGTTTCTCTTAACTCAGTTTTTTACAAAATAAGCAATATGGGCATGTAAGCTTTTCTTTTATGTTAATTTAGTCATAAACTTGGTCCTATAATCAGTGAAAAAGCTTTTTCTAGCTTCCATTTTTGGAGGAGATTGTCAGGATGTTTGACTTTGCCCAAGGGTACAAATGGGAGTCCCTGGGATAAAAAATACTCAGGTGTTAAATGTAAGAGGCCTAATTTTTGACAGAAGCTGGTAGATGAGTATCTTCTTATCTTTCACAAGAAAAATGCCTTCATTTTGGCTTCATGCAAATTGTAACTCCACATGTTTCTTTTCTGTGGTATTAAACTATTTTTCCCATGTTGTGCAAGGCTACTTGCACATCAACTACTTTGAGAAGTTATATAGGTGAGTTGATTAGCAAACCGCATCACTTTTGAAGAAATGGAAGACTATTTTTTTTCCTCCTGAGTGAATGCAAGTTTGAGGCACTTTCTTTAAGTCTTTTCATGTCTAGGGAAAGTACTTTCTTGGGCATAGAGAACACCACTGTTCCACAGTTGTGCCCACCAGATTTTCCTGTTTGGTTTGAGAGTGGTGAAGTATGATCCACTAAGATTTTGTACTAATAAAAGATTTCCAGGAAATCATGTTTTTGTGGACAGACACTTAACCATGGTCTCACTAGAATAAAACCTTGGGTTCAAAGTTTTTGGAGTAAAATTCCATTAATATTTCATCTTGTAGGTAATCACAGGAAGGATTTTGTTTGGAAGTCTGCAGTCTGAAAAATACTGGAGGGCATGGGACGGCTGTTTGCATGGGATTTGACCTGCAAGCATGCAGAAGTATTGTAATGCAACATCCTTAGACTCCTACACCTAATGTGAATTCAGGGATTCTTTAAGTTGACTTATAGCATCACTGGGGCCACCTCATCCCCTTCAGTATTTGTCATTTCCGTCTCCCTGCAGTACTAAATTTGTGAGAGTATACCATCCTTTGTCCTTTCGTTTCTGTTCCAGTACCCGGACTTTTCCGGACTTGGAAATACTGTGAGAAGCAAGATTTTCCTGCATTTAGTATTACATGTTTTGCATTTGATATGCTGTTTTAACTTAAATGGCAGATTTGGAATTCCAGCCACTTTATGACTGATCGCTGTTTTCCATAGGTTGCTTGGATTATCTAATGTAACTGCAAAATTTCTTTCTCCTGATTCTGGGAGAAGTGAAGTGTGAGCTTGCTACACCTGGGTGCATGGTACTCAAGCTTGAAAACAGTGTCTTCCTCTGGAAAAGTGTGTATAGAAAGCATGTGTATGAAGGAAACTGATTTGTAACTTAATTGATCACATCACCTGCTTTCCTTCTTTTGCTTTGAATCATAATAAATATTTTGTCTAGCTTTTTTTCCTCCATAATTTTACTAGCTAGGTTAAAATTACTCCAAGTTCTGCATGCCAGTGTGTACTTAAAAATTATAACTGTCTTTATGTTAAAAGCTAAGTTACGAAGAATGAAAGCAGATGATAATTGCCATAGGCATTTCCAGGAAGTTTCTAAATAATAGTAAGATTCATACCTCCAAAACATTCTTGAAAGTATTTGTTTCAGTGACCCATAGAGTCTCTGGCACCAAAAGTCCATTTGAGTGTTCGCAGTGCAAATAAACATCCAGCTTTATGATGTCCCCAGTGGCTGGACTAATTTGTGCCGTTTTGTGGTTGCACTGCTATAATTCTGTGCTTTAGTTGTTCCCACAACATCTTGGAAGTCAGCAGTCCAGATCAGGTTTCCTAACAAACAGTTTGGTGTCTTTACATGTATGTCCAGTGATTCATTGTCTTGGGATGTTTGTAAATAGTGAGGTCTTGACATGCTTTTGGGGCAGATGGGAAGTGCCATCTTTCTTCTAAAGACAACACAGAATTATGTATGCTTGAGGGTTTCCTTTTACATGACGCTAAGAGGTCAAAGAACTTTATTTATCTGCTTGGAATAGTCGATTTTATTGAAATTCAGAGAGGAGTATAGTTTTCATGAGTCTTACAGACTTGGTTTTTGTGAAAAATTAAATTTTTTTAACAGAAACAGAACCTTTGTTGTGTTATACTTCCTAGTTCTTTCACTATCTGCACAACTTTTTCAGACTCACAGTGGCTCAAATTTGGGTTCTACAATCTCTGCAGAAACCCACAGTTGTCTAGGTAAAACCTACCTGAACTGGCAGGGTTATAGAAGCAGCTCTGCTTGTGCTGACAGTAAAAGCTGCAAGCAGGAGACACAGGTTTCAGGGCAGTAGTAGCAGCCCATGTTCTGCAGGATTGGGTGTGGCTACTGGGAAGGTCGGAAGCACACAATGTGTGGTCAAGTCTGCAAGTGCACGTTGGTCAAACTGCATTGTTCTTTGAGCATATTGCCTGTTGTGGTCCCTGCATGCCATCTCCTTTCAGTGCAGATTAAAGGCCTGGGTCTTATTTACTCTCCAGTAGAGTGCATGGCTGAGCTGGTGCACACAACAGCTTCTTAGTTTCTCTTTGAGCTTGAACACAGAAGAATTAAGATTCATGGCTCCCCACCCCCTGCCAGAGTAAATTGACCTCTTGGAAGCATCTCTTCACCTAGTGGTGTGAGGATAATGCAAGGCTGTGTAGGGAAAGAAAAGAGCAGGCTTTCCGATGGGACGGGGCCCAGGGCCTTTCTTTTGGGGAGCATTCAAGTGTGTTAGGCTAAAATAGAAAACAGGTGAAAGAGGCCTGCACCCTTCCACGTGACTTTCATCTAAGTCTCCCTTGCAGCAATAGCTGCTTGATTTTAAACCTTGGAGAGTAAATCTTTCTTGTGTTTCTTACCGTTGTTTTTTGGCAATCCGATCTCTCATACACCACTTAGTGCTTTTTGTGGTGGTCCCCAGAAATGAGGCAAAAGTTCTGACTCTAGAGAGGCTCCTAGTGGGACCCTGTATCTCAAACCCTCACCTTTCTGCCTTTTTTAAGTTTGCATCTCACTCAGTTGAACCTGTAGATCCTCTGGGCCACAAATGAGCTCTGTCTCATGGAGCACAAATGGCCCACCTTTTGGATAGTGAATACTGCATCACCTAACCCTTTATGTACCTAGCCTCAGTGGCTCCTGATTGATCATGTCTTGTGAACGATCTAGTGTCACATGCTTGTTTGTATTTGTAAGCATCTGTTTTACACATATTTATTCATTTTGTCTGTTCTCTTTTGCACAATATTAGCACATCATTTTTCTCTCACATGCAGCCATAACTCATTGCCTTGGCAACAATGAGCAAAGGCGCTCTATTGGAAGTATGTACACATAACTGTGATAAAAAAATATATTCTTATCACTGCATTAAATTAAAAAGAAAGAGCCCAGCTACAGAAAATCACTCAAGCAGGTTGACTAATTGAAATGGGATTCATCCATGTGCTACAGTGATTTCCTGCATTCCACTCTAAATCACTGCTCTGAGCAAGGATGACTCAAGGATGACTGAAGATTGATGGAGGAGTAGTATGTTTAATGGTGTGGTGTGAGCAGCTATTTAGTAGCTCGCTCTTGAAATGCATGTAACTGTAAGCTCTTAAACTGGCACAAGGAAAATTATTTTAAGACCATACATTGCCCTATAGATTGCTTATCTTTATGCCTTGTCCCTTTCCTCCTGAAAGATTTGGATTAGGAAAATACGAGTTCAGAGCCTTGGCACTGCTTTTCACTTCTGAAGATGGGATTCGGCTCATGCATCATTGCCTGCGTGAGGTGAATGCCTCATCTGAACTTGCAGTATACACTGCTCATATCCTCGTCAATTGAGAGGCGCTTCTCTACAAGTCCAGGTTGTCCTACCTCACTGTCTTTTGCAAGGAATGGATCACCTTTTGGAAGCACCCCTTCCTCTACTGTGTGGAGGTAGGGAAGGAGGAGTGAATCCCTCTCTCCTTCCCTTTGCACATGCTTCTCCTCTGTGTTAAAGGTGAGAAATAGAAACTAGGTCTGTCATCTTACAAACCTAGTGTTTGTTTTACAGTAGGTAATTTTACTGAGTTACAATATTTTATTACAGTCATTCCTGTTCTTGCTGCAGCTGGTCTTTTTTGCTGACATGAGAGAATTCTTGGTTAACTATACCTGGAGCTGAGCCATTGGGAAGCAGCAGATACCAACAGGATTAGATTAGGTCCACATAATGGTACATAATCTTTACTCATTCTGAAGACAAAATTTAAACTGAAGAAGGGGGGAAAAATCCAATTACTGTGTGAGAAAATATGGTACCCAGTGGGTATGCATTGCAGTGTTTGGTTAAAAGGTTTCATTTGAGCTAGATTGGTTCATGCTCTTAGGCTCTGGGGGAAAGTTCATCTTGATAAATTTTTGTGCTCAAATGATACCATCCAACTGTCGTGCCTTAAGATGGTACATCATGAGCACTTTGCTGTTGTGGCGTGAGAAACTGGAATTTTTGTGCTCCAATTCATTCAACCCCTTTTGGAAGGAAAAGTAATGAATCCGTTATGTTTAGTCTCCTGATTTTCTCAGCACTGCTAGAATTCTCTTTGTAACTTCTTGCTTTCCCTGGCTACTAGAAGCATTCTGTTAGTTCTATTGCCATATATTTATGAACAATATTATCAGAAAACAGTTTTTCCTGGAGTTACTTATCAGTTTTAGCATTGCTTACACCTACAGAAGCAAGAGATCACTCTAATGAGTAATTTGCCCAAGGCCAATTTTAATTAATGTTGACTGTTAAATGAAGAAATGTTTTATGAAAGCTGGATCTGTGAGGGACTGTGCAAGGCCTTTGTTCTCTCTTTGTTGTCTCTTTGTTCTGCTTCTCAGCAGCCTGGTGTCATGACATGTTAGAATGATGATGGAAGACACTCGGTGAGCAGAGCATTGCTCCTGCAACCTTTGAGTAGTCATTTATTCACTATGGTGCCAAAATTCAATCTTACCAGCCACCACATATGTCTGAGAATGGAGGGGAGATGTAAATCACAGAATTAGGGCAGACCTATCTAAGTCCTTCCTAAACTAAGTACTTTTATCAGCATGACTGAGGTCAAGTGTCTGGCCCTGGTGGCATATAATGAAGAAATGAAAGAGGTTGGTCAAAGTCATTGGCTTTCAGAGTTATTTTCTGTTCTTTGCAGTTGGATGATTCTTAATCATTTAAAAATTGTTAGTGATATTGAGCAATAGCTCTGTGTCTTTATAATGCTGGAGAATGTTAAGATGTGGCCGGATTCTGACCTTCTTTGCATCACCATCAGTTGTAGACTCACTGCTACTCTTGAACAGGGGTGTCAAAACTTAGTCTCTTACTTCCTCAAATGATCCACAATGGCCTGATGATCACAGAGTCAGTTAGGTTGAAAAAGACCTCTGAGATCATAAAGTCCAACCTTTGACCAGTCCACCACCATGCCAGCTAGACCATGGCACTATGTGACACTCAGTCATGGCACTATGTGACATTTAGTCTTTCCTTAAACACTTCCAGGGATGGTGACTCTCACCTCCCTGGGCAGCCCGTTATGCAACAACCTGTGGGACCAGAGTAATGGCAATCACATCTGCATTTTAGAAAGGCAGAATGTAGTAATTGAAGTGACCTTGGGAAAGTTCAGCAATCACTCATTAGAGATCCTGTGTTTCTCGTGCATGCTGGTGGGGAGTGATAAGGCTCTGCCTGCCTTGAGTGTGGCACACCTCCTGTGATGAGGAAGGACTTTGCTGTCCTTCTCCCTCTTTCCATGTGATTGGTGAGTTCTGATGTCATTTTTCTTTTAACTGCAGGTCACTTCATGGGCAACAACACAGTGATTGATGTTTTGAGGAGAGAAGGGTACGAGGTAGAACACACTCCAGCTGGACAAGCCATCAACAAGTAATGCATGCTTTTACTTAGCTAAGCAGCCATTGGGAGGGTGGGTTTGTAAACAATTATGAAGTAGTAATGGCAGCTGGAACTATTAACTAAGAGTGAGCTAGGCTCTTTCTCTACTTCCCAACACTTTGCTTTTATCTTCCATAACCTAGTTTGGGAAGGAGATGTTATTTGGTTTTGGTTTGGGGTTTTTTGGTTTTGTTTGTTTTCTGGGTTTTGTTGTTGGGGGGAGGGGTGTTTGGTTGGTTGGTTTATTGTTTTTGTTGGTTTTGTGCTGGTTTTTTTGTGGTTTTGAGACCTGGGGTTTTGTTGTTGTTATTGTTGTTAATAAAATTTCCACTCTTGTAAGATTTTAACTCTTAAATGAACAGCCGCATGCAAGTATGCATGCTTGGTTCATCAGATCTGGATGCTGTCTTGTACCACGTAGGCTTCCAGGTTTCTCTTTCCTCTCTTTTATGTGTTTGACTGCCCTGCCTTTTAATAATCCCCTTCTTTTATACTGCTATTTTTTATTCTTGCTGTTTACTCTCTCCCAGCCTGGAATCTGATTGCCCAGAGTCTTTGCAAGCTGTCTCAATGACTGATTGTTCTCATGTCCCTTGTTTTCTTCTGCATTGTTAAGCTAAGGTACTTGTTGTTCTGGTTCATCCTGCCACTGTCCTTTGGGATATACCCTTCCTGCCTCTTTTTATCTCCCACTGGATGCTTTTATCCACCTCCATGCTTTCAGTAACTACAGAATGCCAGCTAATCTCCTCCTCCACTCTCTATTGAGAATTACTTGTGCTTTGACTCACCTCTTCCGGGAATTCTTGCCACCAGCTTAGGGTCTGCAGTCTTTGCCTTCCCCTTCTCCAGACTCTTACCAAACATGCAGCTGTCAGATATACTCACTCTTCACTGCTAAAAGACCACAACAGAGAAAACTGGAGATTGGTCCCAATTATGGTACTGTTTCCCTTTTATCTTCTGTGCCAGGCATACGGTCCCTGTTTACATCTCTGTTTCTCCTCCCCCACGTTTCTGATATGGGACTCTCAGGCAGGACTATCACCTTTTGATAGGGTTTGTGCAGAGGGCACAGTGTAGAGTCTTGGTCTATGCCAAGGGCTCTATAGGTGTGGTGCAAATTAATAACAGCTGTTTTTCTCATACTCTGGTTGCTTCATCTTTCTCTTTATACCACCGTTGCTGTTGTCTGAGACTGTGAGACTGAAATTCTGGCAGGTCATGTTTTTGTGATGATTCTTGACAGGGACATACATCATTAAAATCCAGTGTATCAGTGTTTACAGGGATGATTAAACAAAAACAAAAGCAAACAAAAAAAACCACAACAAAAAAACCACAACAAACCAAACCCAAAACAGCCTGCAATGATATTTTCATGTAGTTTTTTCATTCTTAGCTTAGGTATTCCTAAAAACAGCTGTAGCAGCTTCTTAAAGCTTAAAGAAAGATAGTTTAAAATGTACTTGAGAATAAGCAAGATCTGATACTGCTCTGTAAAGATGTAGCTCTAAGTGCAGACAACTGAAGAAAGGAGGGATAGATTTTCACTTATGAAGAAGGTTGGTATCAAGGTTACTTAGAGTAGCTGGGCACCCAGTTCCCTAACCACATTATGGGAATTTATTGTGCAGCCCCTTGTGACTTTGAAAGCCCTCAGTTTGGCTTCAGTTGCATCTTCAACCTCTTACTAGGGCTATTGGACAGAACATCTTTCCTGGAGTCCTGGTAACTAAACCTGAGTAAGAAGTTGGTACTTCACTGTTAACATTTCTGAATGACTTGGAAACAGATATAAAAATACGAAATATGTTTCAAGAAAAATGCAGTTTCAAAGGAAAAGAGTATTTAAGGTGAGGGAAAGACCTGTGGCAAGTGTGTGTCAGAGTCCTAGGGCTTGGAAGGAAGATTTCACTTGATTGCTGTCCTGGGCTTGTTCTAGGAGCAAATAGCAGAGCAACCTGTGACAGTAAACCCAGTGTTGATGATGTAAGTGTGGAACTATATCCAGCTATTGTCCTATATAGTACTGCACACCATCCAGTCAGTGCCTGTGGACTATCTGACTGCTCATAATTGAGACAGGATAAAAATGCCAAGTGGTTGAACTGAGACAGAGAATTTAAATGACTGCTCTGCCATCAGACACAGTAGGGCTATTAACTAAGATGTCCTAAAACATAAGAAGGAGGAAGTCTGCAGTCGTCTCCTTTCCCTGCAACGTGATGTTTTGCTGTAGCAGCACAGTCTGCTGCTTCCTGTGCTCTGACTGAACAAAAAGTCCCTTGTGAGGTATGGTGTATGTGTCTGTGTGTAGGAACCAAGAAGGATGCAGGATCGTTGTGCTCATTTTCCCATAGCAGGCAGGGCTGCCTGAGGTGTACTGTCCATCTGCAGAGCAAATGGGATGAATGCCCCTAGCTGGTGACATTCAGAAAGGTTCCTTCTCTCTGGTGTCTCCAAAGCAGGGAAGGCAAAAGAGGTGCTCCAAGCAGGCAGTTATTGCAAAGGAGTTTATAAATAGTACCACAAGTTGAATCAAGCTCCTTCTGACTGACTTTGGTCTTTAACTGTTGTCCCTGATTTTAGAATGCAGTTACATATTGTAAAATATTCAACACAATCACAGCCATGATTAAGGTGCTTGCTGACTCTCCCTTAGCTGCTGTGCTGGGAGAGGGAATTGGCCAGGGAGGGGAAGAAGAAAGGGCTTTTGAATCTGTGTGCCTTTTCCAGTGGTTGATTAGTTGGTCTCTGGAAGAATTGCCTGCAGGAAGTCTTGCAAAGGAGGTTTTGTATATGGATGTGTCTGAGGCCACATCCATCAAAACAGATATCGGGCCATGAAGGATGCAGGTCATCTTCTACCCGTAGCAATGCTGAGCTCCAGCATGGTATGGCCGTGGGTTCAGTAGGGAAGGCTGCAGGCAGCATGGCACTCTAATCTACAGGGGAGGGGTGCTGCCCACTCCGTGACTTAGTTAAGGAACAAAAACAGTGAAGAGAAATGGTGAAAGAGGGAATCACAGGCAGAAGACGTTCCAACAGATTAAATCAAGTCACTGGAGAGAGCTAATGGTGGATCAGTCCGCAAGGTGGAGCTAAAGAGTGGGCGATGTGAAGCAGCTGAGGAGGAGAGCGGAAGGGTCATGACAGTTCAGAGGTGATAAAGTGTGACAGAGTGTGATACCACAATGATTTTGAAAGAGATTGATAGCCCAAGGTCCATTCTGCAGCAGTGTCTCTCAAATAAACTTCACCATGTGATCAGTCTGATTTTCTTTGCAGCACATAAGACAAATTATCTTTGTTTTCCATCTCCTTCCCCTATGTTCCAGTCCACAACCTCATTTCACTTTCTCCAGGAACTACTCTCTATTTGCTATCAAGTAAGTGTGCATACAGTGATGAGCTAACTTAAAAACTGTACCCATGCTGAAACATGTCTCCTTCCAGACCTCCTTCTTTTCATGCCATTGGAAGCTGAAAAAGGAACACAGTTCTGGGAGAGTTTCTTTGATTAAAGGCAGGTTTCTGCTTGGTGGTCTGTGGTTTTCTGTTACCTTTCGGAATTTCAGCCCAAGCCCGTCTCCACTTTTGTCTTGTTACAGAATACTGTTGCATCTCTTCTCTTTATGAAGTAGCCATAAAGATCAGTTAGATATTCCTGATAGGTTCCGTGTATACACAGAATGGATTAAGTTTGTGGGTTTGTCCAAGATGCTTGTAGACAAATAAAGAGGGGAAATTGTTCCTAACAATGAGAAGTGTGGGCCGGCAAAGCCATGAGTGAATAGGACACTGCAGACTGCCTGCCTTAGAATATAGATGAGATATTGCTTGCTCTAAGAATAAAGAAACAGAGCTTCAGTAATCAGGGTGGACCTGATTGTTGGTTTTTTTTCAGTTTATCACCTTCACAGGAAACTGAGTAGTCATAGCTCTTACAGCTTTTTCTGGGAGCTCCACTTCGGGTTTCCAAGATTTGCCTTGTGAGACAGTTTGTACATGCACATAGTCTCAGTGATGTATCTCACTTGCTGGAGCTCCTTTGAAATTCCCAGTAGTGCTGCCAGCCTAATACAGGATCTGGGCAGCTGGAAAGCTAAGGCCTGACTCCCGTTCCCTCATTACTTGCTATAAATGTGTGCAAAGCTCAGCTCTGCTTATGAGAGAGATGCAATTTCTCAGTTTCCTCCCCTTCATGTGGACCTCCATACTTGTCCGTAAAACCTATGAAGACCACCATTTCATGTTCCTTGGTGTGCTTTGTCTGAGTGTCAGGGCAGCATTACACCCTTTTGCACATCAGCTTTAGAAACCATTGCCATCATGGTGTGTTGAGCTCTGGTCTCTTATGTGTCAGACATGTCCCCTGACATGATGTTTTGTAAAGGCTGTGCATTCACTGCTTTGTACCATGTGGCTTCATCAAGGAGAAAATGAGAAGGGAGTGAACTTGGTGGTGCCAAAACTAATCTGCTTTCAGTTGATGCAGACTAGATAGCCCAAAGGATTCCTTAATCATAGAACTATAGAATGGTAAGGGATTGGAAAGGACCTTAAAGATCATCCAGTCCTAATCCCCCTAGACCAGTTTAATAATAATTAATATTGACACCTCCCACTAGGCCAGCTTGCTCAAGGCCTTATGCAGCCTGGCTTTGGAAAGTGCCAGGGTTGGGGCATCCACAGCCTCCCTGGGCAACCTCCTCCAGTATTTGTCACCCTCACAGTAAAGAATTTCTTCCCAACACATAGCCTAAATTCACCCTTTCTTCAGTTTGTATCTGTTACTCCTGTCACTAGAGTTCCTGACAAAGAGTCCCTCTTCAGCTTCCCTGTGGGACCCTTCAGATACTGTGAGGTTGCTATGAGGTCTCCACACAGCCTTCTCCAGGATGAACAGACACAACTTTCTCAGTCTGTCTTCACAGGGGAGGTGCTCCAGTCCTCTTATCAACGTTGTGGCCTTCTCTGGACTCACTCCAACAGTTCCATGTCCTTTTCCTGTGCTGGCACCCCAGAGCTGCATGCAGTGTTCCAGGTGGGGTCTCACCAGAGCAGAGCAGAGGGGCAGAATCCCCTCCCTCGCCCTGCTGCCCACACTGCTTTGGATGCAGCCCAGGATCCCATTGCCTTTCTGGGCTGTGAGTGCACCTGGCTGGGTCATGCTGAGTTTTTCATCCACCATCACCCCCAAGTCCTCCTCAGGGCTGCTGTCAATCAGTTCTCCACCCAGCCTGTAGCTGTGTCTGGGGTTGCCACAACCCAAGTACAAGACCTTGCACTTGGCCTTGCTGAACTTCATGGGGTTTGCACAGCCCCACCTCTCCAGCACGTCCAGGTCTGTCTGGATGGCATAGCTTCCTGCCAGCATGTCAGCCGTCCCGCTCAGCTTGGTGTTGGTGGCAAACTTGCTGAGGGTGCCCTCGATCCCACTGTCCATGTCACTGGCAAAGATGTTAAACAGAGACGGTCCCAGTACTGACCCCTGAGGGACACCACTCATCACTGGTTTTCATGTGGACAAGGAGCTGTTCACCACAATTCTTTGTGTGCGGCCATCCAGCCAGTTCTTTATCCACCAGGCAATCCATCCATCAAATCTATGTCTGTCCTTTGAGACAAGGATATTGTGTGGGACAGTATGAAACACTTTGCCTAAGCCCAGGCTGATGGTGGCTGTTGATCTGCCACATCCATCAATGCTGTGGCCCCATCAGAGAAGATCATCAAATTTAACAGGCATTGTTTGCCCTTGGTAAAGCCATGTTGGCTGTTACCAATCACCTCTTTGTTTTCCATGTTTTAGCATAGTTTTCAGGAGAATGTGCTCCATGATCTTGCCTGACACAGAGGTGAGACTTCTGCTTTCTCCTTTTTAAAAATGGGGGTTATATTTCCCTTTTTCCAGGTGTTGGGAACTTTACCTGGGTGCCACAAGTTTTCAAAAATGATTAATAGTGGCTTAGCAACTTACCTGCCAGCTCCCTTAGAACCCACAAGTGAATCTCATCAGGCCCCATGCACTTGTGCACATTCAGGCTCCTTAGGTGGTCTTGAACCTGATTCTCTCCTGCATTGCACTTAGGGTATTCATACTCCCATTTGCCTTTCCTGACTTGGGCAGCTTGGCTGGAACATTTGTCGTTGGACACTGAGATACAGAAGTCCTTGAGAACCTCAGCCTTCTCTGGGTCCAGTGTGCAACCAGGTTACTGTTAATGGTATATTAAGCCATTCCCTTCAAAGACGGTGATTTTCAAGATGTGTTTCTGTAGCCATGACCACAGTCTGTGGGCTAGCTTGTTTCTTAACCTTCTCCACCAGTGAGAGTTGCTGATCCAGAACTGGCTTTATCAGCTGGTGTGCTTTAGTTGTTTTGTTTGCCCCTTCCTCTTGTCCCCCAAGTTACTTTTCTCTGGGCAGGAAATGCTGAAAGGAATAATCTGGTCTGTGTTCTGCAGCACATCAGACTAGAGGAGTGTGGTTTGACTCTGACTTAGAAGTGATTCCATTTTTGTCTCTTTCTAGGTATGCAAGCTTATTACCAAGAGTAATTCCACTCTTATCCAGACTGCATTCTTTCCTCTCATACAGACTCCCTCTTTTCCAAATACTTTTTTTTGTTAAAGAGCACTGTTTTGATCACAAAATCAATATTGACTTAAGGAAGAAGGAGCAGGAATACAAGGCAGAGAAATGAGTATCCAGCTAGTAAGTCCGGCACAAACACCTATTTTAAATGTGTGTGCCTTGATAGTGTCTTAAACAGGATTTTGCCTCAAAGCCCTTTCAAATGTTGTCTGTGTTCCCTCTTTCTTCTAGACGAAGATCGCCTAAAACCTTGTTAGCCTTTTCATCATCACACAGTCCCTATGTCATGTCCCATGAGCTCCCACTGCACCCTGAGAAGGAGGAGGAAGAGGAGGAGGAAGAATTCTTGCCTCACCTGCTACTCCCTGACAGCATTGATGTACTCATGAAAGTAGACAGGAAGTACAAAAAGAAGAAGAAAAAGCAGCAGAAGAAGCAAAGACTGCGACAATTCAATGACCTCTGGGTTCGCCTTGAAGAAAGGTAGCTAAGGGCTGGGGAGGGGGTTGATGGCTTGTCATGCAAACTGGACTTCAACGTAGACTGTTTAATCCAGATCCTCAAACTTCTGCAGGGGTAGATATATCCTGTGGACAGGATCTGACCTTCTCCACTACTGTGATTGTTTCTGAAACATTTGCACAAGGTTTCTTGTGCTTTTAGTTGAAAAAAAAAAAAGCTTTCTTTTTTTTTTTTTTCCTTTGCATAGTTAGACTTGTGGAAAATTAGGCATAAAACAAGTGGCAGCCTTGTCTAGATCATTCTGCATGTCGGCTTGAGGGATTGTGAGCATATGGCAGTCCTCTGTCATGGAAGGCTGCATCCTGTGGTACATGGTACAGATCAAAGCATTGGACCATTATCCAAGAGCTGCTGCGTGTGAGGAAACTATCATTCCTGGCATATGTTCTCTTTGCACTTGGGCAATATTCATGCAGTGTTTTCAGTGTCTATATTCTTTCAGTCTGAAAAAGCACGACAGCCTAATGGATGACAGAGTTTATATAAAAAAATTAGTGCGTTGTGGGGCAGAGGTTCACACATACCCCTTACTTTTCATCCAGAAAAGCTTACTTACCTACAAGAACTACAGCAGCCTGCAAAAACAACAACCAAAAAAAACCCACAAAAAAAGGCCAATTTCTCTCTCCCTACCTATACTTGGGCCTGTGGCTGAATGTATACCTTAATGTTTCCCTCCTGTCAGATAATACATGCCTGAATCTACTTTCTTTTGTACTTTGCATGTCTGATTGTGTCTCTGCCATACTCAGGTTGAAGGCATTAAATTTTTGTGATACCATAAAGAGCCAGACAGGTTGGGGTGATGGAAGAAAGTCTGACAGCTCTTGAAATTAAGTCTGTACATTATTTGGCTTTTTTCCCCTCTGAAGAATAATTCTTCCTGCTCCCTAAGTTGCTGAGTATAGCAGGGTTCTCCTATGCCTTTCCTGTCATCTCCCTGGATCCTAATTGTACCACTGCTGTGAGTGATACATGGCTCAGGCTGGCTGCAGGTGAGTGCAGCAGCTGTTGTTCTGTTTGAGGCATTTAGCCATTGTCAGATTTTTCAGACCAGTCTCCCTTCTCTGCGCCTTCCTTCAACCTTAGTATAAGTATTTGGGAGACAAAGGGAGACATGCTCGTTTAACATGTCCACTGACAGACCTATACACAATTCAAGATTAACCAATATAGCAAATCCTATATTGATCACACTTGATTTTGTCTCTTAGTGTACCATTTACTTTCTGTTAATGTAGTTGATAGTAGCTAATTGTGAATGGATTTTTGGAGTTTATGTTGATAGTCTGTTTAGTTGAAATGCTAAGGAATGTCTGTCTTAATGTGCCACACTTCCTCCACAGTGCTATGTTCAGTGTTTCACATGCAGTTGTTCGCACAAAGCTCAGGGAAGTCAGTGGGCAGTGACTGTAAGATACCCGTGCACTTGCAGTATCAAGCCTTCAGAAGAAGAGGGAAGATGGGAAGATGTGCTACTGTGACTAAATTGAAGGCACATAAGGGCTGTGTACTAGATTTCAGGTACTGCCAGGCAGTAGTGAGGCAAAAGCAAAGCAAATTATGGCAACCTAGGAAACTACTGCATAAATATGGGAGCAGCAGATGCTGCTTTCCCTTTCTTCTTTTTATGTTTCTTTTCTTCCCCTACTATTTAAGTTGTCCTTTGTGCTAGAAACTTACCCTGGTGCTAGGTGATAAATGCTTTGTAGGGGTGACTCCTTAGTAGCAGAGAAGAGCTTGAAGGTCTGGAGATGGAGACGTTGCACGTCAGTGCTGGGAAAGACAAACGATGCCTGGGCGATCGCTGCGCCCTTCCTGCCGAGGGAAGGCAGCTGTCCCTCGGGCACGAGCCCCACCCGTGCGCTGGGCTTCTGTAAAGCCCGGCTTGTCGGCACGCCCTCTGCCACCGCACCGCTGCCCGTGCCGCTGCCGGGCTGGGCTGACAGCCCCACCTCGCGGCGCGTCTCTTCCCAAGGAAATCAACACCTCTGGGCTCTAGCTCGCTTGTGCAGGGCATGTCTGACTAGGAGTCTCAGCCCTCGCCCTGCCCGTTCCTCAGGGTGCACAGACACAGGTAAAGCTGTCAGGTGTCTTACGGATGGGCCATTCACATCTTTCAGGTTTACAGATGGGCTCCGTGACCTTAAAGGTCTTTTCCAACCTAAATAATTCTATGATTCCTCCTGTGAGCCTGAAAATGTGAAAGGTGCGGCTCAAGTGATTTAATAACGTTGTAGTGGGCTTATCAGAATGACCTTGGTTTGTGCCCCTGTATGCATCAGCTGCCAGCTGTATTTCCTTGATGTGCTGCCAGCTGGCTTCTCTCTGGCTATTGTTCAGATCTTCTGGGGAGCCCTTTGGGTAAGGAAGAGTAAAGTGTTTTTAAAAAGGATACTAATTGCCTTCAGTTTCCCAAAGAATTTTTGCTTAGTGGGCCGAAATAAAACGAATGGTGCACAGGAGCTGGGGGTTGGGTGCAGAAGAAATTACTCGGTTTTTGTATTTGCCAGGTGGACTTGCTTTTAGTTTTGTCCAAATTTGTGTTCAGGTTTTACACAGCAGCACGTGGTCCTGGGGGTATGCCAGTCTTACAGCTGTGGTGTCAAGCATTGCTTCCAGTCCACTGCCAAAGAAAACAACCACCTGTGTTGTATCTGATCCTTCTGACTCTTGGCCTGCTGTGATATGCGATCTCCCCCAGTTCAGGTCAGTTGGCTTTAGCAGCCTGGAGCATACAAATGTCTCTCCTCCATCATGTATTGCCATAATGGGAGCTCAGCTCATGTATGCGCTAGTTCAGTTCTTGTTCATCACCATGTTGGAGTACACTCTGCCACTGGGAGATACTCTGGAATGTGGCAATCTAGGCTGCGGTTCTGGAAGCCATTCTTCCTCTGCTTAAAGTACATCATGTAAACTCTTGGTACTTCCTGACCTGTGGAAGAGGTCATACAATATAGAAGCAAGGTGAGTCCACGCTAAGGTGCATGAAGATGTACGCAGAAAACAGGTGCTTCACCCCAGCTGTGCTCAGCAAGTGCCATTGCAGTGACACTCCTCTGCAACAACACTTGTTTTGTTCTTACATATTTGCTGCTTAGCTGACAGGGGCTAGCAATATGGTCATCTTACCCACCTGACTGACTGTGTGGGAGCGATGAGCAGACCTGAGATATGGCAGGTATTTTGGTGCTCCTCAGTCTCTTTGCTGTTCCCCCTCAAGTCCGCTTCACAGGTTGGCTGTGTAGCACCCTCGTCCTTGTGGGCTGGCGTGGGAGCTGCCCACACCTGTGAGCAGGGGACAAGATGGCATTCTGCCATTTAGGAGGCACAGGCTTTTGGTCAGCATGTAACTTGTACGAGAGACCATTCGCATGGACCTAGAAAACTGACAGTGGGTCACAGAGGCTGCCCACCTCCTGCTCTGTGGCTGTTGGGCGGTTGTGGGCTGGGTCAGGACTGATATTCTTGTCTTGCCTTGCAGTGCTACCAACCTTCCTCCCCGGATCCGCATCATTAATGGCTACATCACGGTCGAGCCCCAGCCCCGTGGCCACGGACGGTCCAGTCACACTCGTGCAGACACCAGCAGTGCTCACCAGCTTTCCCATCCTCTCTTCCTTCCACTACTGACTTTGACTTTGCATGAGATAATGCGGCATTGAAACACAGGGGGACCCAAGCTGCAGGACTCTTGCCTTAAAAATCAAAAAAAATGAACTTTTGCAAAAAGAGAACTAGAGGACTATGAGTGGGACGCCTTCGAGGTGTTCTTAAACTGCCTCCTTTTCCTGAGTCTGGATCATTAACACTATTAACTGGTTTGACCTGCCCAATACAGGAGAAGATATTTTAATGAAAGTGTTATTTATCCTTCTCTTGCAGAAGAATGATTTCATGTTATCCCATAATGCTTTGGGGAGATTACAATGCCGCTATAACATAGCTGTTGTTTAGCTGTTTGAGCCCAACTAAAGTACATCTTTTTCACCTTCAGTGCCTTGTAAGAAGATTTACACACCACTGACGTGTTTATTAGAACAGAATATTTTGATTATATGAGCACAGCTGGGAAAGAGAGGTTGATATTTTATGTCTCTACTGGTAGTGCTTTTAATTCTTACTTGTTAGGGCTCTGGATTACATATAAAGGTTCCTGACAACGTCTACAATAGAATAAAACAGTGAAAACTTGAGAACAGAATGTTTCTGCTGTCTGTTTGGTGCTATTTAGGATGGGTACCTCTGAGCCTCCAAATGCCAGACAAGTCTCGTAAGCGCGAATTAATGTACATTTAAGAAAAAAATAACTCTGGGGGAACTTCACAAATCATACTGTTGGAGTCTTTCAAAATAAGTTCTCAAGAGGTAATTTTCACAATTAGGTTTAATTCTGGGAAATCCTTTCAAATTTTCTTCTGAGTTCATTGCTCAGACTTTTCACATTGTTTTAAGTCCTTTGCTGTCTGTGTGAAGTAGATGTGTTGTTGACTGTTGAATGTAAAAAAACTTGGAAGTGGTGATGAATTTTCTGTATTTGTACAGGACATCCTCTTGTGATCACACTTACTCAATTTGTGAGCAATATTTCCCCCCCACATCTTAGGGGAGGTTTTATTGCCCGGAAAGGTCTCGTAAGTTTCATTCATGGGTGAACTTGGAGCCAGTGTGTTGAGTTTAGTAACTTGGAAACATAGCAGTCACCTGCCCCAGTGAGAAAACAAACGTTCAGGTTTCCCTTCCTATGCCTTTACACGTACTTCACTGCTTTTTCCATTGCCTGGAAAAATACGCCTTTTCATAGTGTTCTATGGCAGACTGAAGGAGGAACAAAAAGATTCCAGCTTTCCTGAGAGGCTTTTCATCTCTTGATCTTGAATTTTAGTGCACCTTCCAGAAGAACTGAACCTGAACACAGCCTCGATTTGCTGAGGAAAACAGAGAAAGGAGAGGCTAAGTGTCACAGTTAGCAGCAGCATTGTGGGGAATCAAATAATCTGGGCTGGAGTAGAAGACAGCACCATGTCATTGTATATTCCTTCTTTTACAGAATACTGAAAGACCCTGGGCACCTGAATGCATTCTGGCTTCCTTGGCTTTCACAGCAGCCAGGCTGATGATCTGTTCTCCCCTCTATCTCTCTCTGGTTGATATTTCCCTGGTCATAGACCTGGTGGATCTGGAGCACCTGGGGGAAAGTGACTGAAGCAGAGTTTTCATTTCTTTTCTCCATTACAAGGCTGCTGTGTAAAATAGCCCCAGGCTGTCTTTTCCCTTTGTTTTCTCCTCCATGGTTGCTCCTGAGCTTCATCTCTGTGGGGGTAACTGGATTGAGTGAAACAGCCATCAGTGTTTTTCTTAGATTGCCATGAGGAGAGTGTGGTTATAAAACACTCTGAAATAACAGAGACCTGAAGTAGCACTATGGATAATTAAGTTCTGGTGGTGTAACTCATTTTGTAGCCTGTTTCCAAGTGCCTGACTGTCAGAGAAATAGGAATGTACTTAAACTGTGATGAACTGTGTGCCTGCAGAGGCTGCATCCTGGGAGTCTTTCTGCAAAGTAATCAAATAAAAATATTTTTGAGGGTCTCATGGACTTGGGTTGATAGGTTGTGAACTAAATCAGTGTTTGCAATCCCTCACTTTCCCTTCCAGAACAGCCATTGCTGGTTGTCCTCTCTGCTCCCCCCACCCAGTAGCAGCTGGGTAGTACCAGCAGGAAGTCAGGGCACCAGCTTTTCACACGTGGACACCCAGTGGAGGAACTGCTTCTGGAGTCCCAAGAAAAAAGGGATCAGAGTTGCTGCCTTTTTGCTCAAAGGTAGCTCTGAGATTAAAATGTTGCGTAAGACCTGTTTTCAGCTCTCTGCTAGAGAGGATTTGGAGGCAGAGCTCCTCCTGGTGGCCTCTTAATCCCTTCTGAGAAGTTGACTAGGAAGAAAGACATCCTCTCTGCGGAGGTGGCCTTTTCTAAAGAAATGGTAATAATCAGATATTTATGTTCAGATTGGCAGTAGAATAAAATAAGCTGCTGTCTTTTCAAGTTGCATTGCAGTAGGTACGCAGCTGCCTTCAGTCACACGTTATACTATTGCGATTGTCCACCTGACTTTTTAGGTCATTCTAGGAAATGCATTTCATATGTCTGATTTTAACGTAGTGGAGTGTTCTAAGTATAAACTCACTTGGCCTATCCCAGAGCTTGGTAGCAGGCAAGGCAGTTCTCTGATCCCTTCCAGTGGTGGATTTGGACCTCGGGTCTATGTGGAAGGCACATAAAGTTTTGCGCTGGACTGTTGCAGGAAACTGGATAATTATTTGTCAATACAGCTTCAGGGATATAAACTCACACCTAAGTGCATAAAGAGGACAAAAGCCATTAAAAGTACGGGGGCAGAAATGGTACAAGCAACATGAATCTTGAATGTCAGCCTCCTACCCTGGAATGGAAGGCAAAAAGATGCGTAACAGAAGTACAGCAGCCCTCTGTCTTGGGGACTTAATGTTTCCGAGCACTTTGCTGCTGTGCAGACACCCCACCCATGCCGGAGAACTTCATCGCTACGTAGACATCCCATACCCGGGCTCCTGTGAGACATGCATGTACACAGGCTGCTTTCCCCACAACTCGAGTGCCAACTTCTTAAATGCCACACAGTGCTGCTTGGGTTTTCTGTAGTGTTGTTAGCTTGCACTGCTAGCTATGGAACTAGAATATAGTAACGAAAATAGTGCTTTGCAAAGGAACTTGTTCTCTAGAAGGTGGCTTGGGACCAGTGTCACTCTGGTGAAGTTTATTCATAGTAACAGCGGTACAAGAAAATACGGAGTCTTTGCAACAGAAATCACCAAACATTGCCTAGGATCCATTTGTGTTTTGCCGAAGGATCATGGGCTGGCAGAAGACCCTCTTCAAGTTTGCTCAGGCTTTTTCAAGCTTGATGCTTAAATTGTCTGGATGTGTGGAAGCTTACACAAAATAAAAGTACTACACTCAGAAGAATTCACTGCACTGTTTATTTGTTGATTATTGTGGGTATAGTTGTCCATTATCTGCTTCAGAGGTAAAGCTGTAATGTTGGAGTTGTTTTCCATGGTAAGACCCAGATTTGAGGAAAATCAGTTGTGTTGAGAATTCTAAAAACATCACCCTTTTTTTTGAGCCCGACAACTAAGTAGCTGTAAAGGAAATTAGGCGAGTAGGGCAGTTTGCAGAAGAGCTGGCAAATACTGTCTCAACAGTTCATCACCTAGTCAGCAGGAATGGAAACTGATAATCCATGAAGTGTTTAGGTGTACCAGTGTGAATGAACACACAATAATTTGCCCAGGAATCATGATGTCAATGATAAAGTACAGTACAGAGATAATTTTACAGCCTGAAAATTGACAAAAAACCCTTTCCAAAATTTCAGTGGCAGCTGCAAAAAGGAGCTGAATATTCTTCAAATACCCACTGCTTTACTGAATTTATCTGTTTAGTCTAGTCCGTTTTCTCCAGTAACATGTTCAAGCTTTACATGGAATTTCTTGTACCTGAATTTCATTAAAACTCAAATTTGTTTTAAAATTTCTTCATGTTTGCACTTTGACAACTGCATTTCTTGATGTGTTGATTCTGATTTTTTAAATTTTTTTCTTATGCAGGGTAAGTGTGCTGTACAACTGGAGGTGTTTGTGTCTGTTCTTTAGGTGGAAAAACATAATGTATTAGTGGCAACATTAATGTATCTGTGGCACCTCTGCCTTGCTGCACATAGTCTGCCATTCCAGTCTGGAGAATCCGTTACTGCATGACTCCTCGTAGTCAATAGAACTAGGAGTCAATCCAGACTGACTGGTGGACTAGCAAAAAGGGATGAAAGAGGTTTCAGTGAATTTTACATACTCTGAAATGATGAGGCCAGCCTTCAAATTGGGAGATCAAGAGGTGAGTTAGAATTTAGGCTTGAAATGCAGGGACACGTGTTAAGCAGTGTTATAAGTGGCCACCACCTCTAGCAGCTCCAGGTCCTGAGGATTCCTGCTGCCTGGCAGGTAGAGCCTGGTCCATGGACCCAGAAGTCTGTCCAGAGGCCTGTGTCCCAGACTGATGTGGCTGCTGCCTACCCATTTGAAGAATCGACCGATAGCACAGCTGAGCATGATCCCACAGACAGACAGACACACAGACAGAAGACACTGGCACGGCCAGCCACACATGCAAGGTGCTGCTCTCAATAGCACACACACAGACGGCTTGAATAAAACATGAACACAGACAGCCAACTCCTCTCCTCCTCTTCAGCTGGTAAAGATGAAAGTGCAGGCAGTCCCCCACCCTGCCTCAGTTCATAAGCACACACACAGTCACGGCTTGTACTGGCATGGCCCACCCCTCTGTCTATCCACCACTCCTGCCTGGATCCCAAATCCTTATACATGTTTTGCAAGTCTCCTCACCATTTCATCCAGTTAACAGATCCAGAACTCGTACACTAATCTCACAAGTCCCGTATAATCACAGGCCCCCTCAGTTACCAGCACTGCTCCTCTGCCTACTTGGTACCTCTGCTCAGAGCCAGCACCTTCTACTTGTTGGCGGGTACAACTTGAGGTTTGCCAGTGAAGTACATCCCACACCTGCACACAATGGGTTGGCAGAAGATACAGACCCTCTTCTGCCCCATGGAAAATGATGCCATGCACATGTGCCTGTGACTTGAGATCCCACTCCAGCAGCTGGAGTTGAGCCACTCATCTGCTTTGTTCTCCCTCTCAGTTACTGTTTTTCAGGATGCCCACTGTTCTTGTCATGGTGGCTGGTGGCTAAGACTACTACCCACTATATTAAAGAAAAGATTTAATAAAGAGGATAAGACCAACTTCATTGGTCAGGCACAGGGTGTGTTCAGACAAGTGTACTGACCAGCAAACCAGTCCCTTTTATATCACTTCCTGTCTACGCCCTTTCCTAGTTTCTCCCCCAGCCCCCTGCACTAAACATTCTTGTGTAAATCTTGCTTAGTCACTCACACCTCTCCCCTTGAACATCTCAAATCCTCACAATCCTCTTTTTTCCCCTTTTTTATGAGTTACAAAGGTGGCCATCTCCAAAGTTGGGCTTGGGAGTTTCTTTCAATCATCCATCAATCAGTAACTAGCAACTTTTAATCCTTAGCATCATCTCTCTTATCTGTTGTCTGTCAGGTTTGTCTTTATGTGTTCTTGCTTATCACTTCCCCTTTCATTTATTTACCCTTTTGCACTGAATACATCTTTGATTAAGCTTAATTAGACAGAGGCTTTTACCTTCACATACCTACAGCAAAAGACATTTTCCCAGTAGAATGCCAAAACCACAAGTGATTTTTTTTGTTGGCAGCTTGGATTTGAGTCACAGCAAGAGTACAGGCCAGGGAAAAAAGAGTATCAAACTCACACCTTAAAGCTTCCTTTGCTGAAACCAGCTCTATGTTGCTAAACCCAAGAAACATTACTGTATTCCTGTCTTTGGAAGGCCAGCATGGAAGGAAAAACCGCAGGTGATGCGATTAAGAGGGCTAGCATGACACCTGGCTTTAATAGCTTGCCTGACCTCTTGATGCAGCAGTAGCCACCAGCACCTTGCGCTGAGCCCTGTGGAAGCCAATGACAGCATCTTTTTTTTTAGCTTACTCGTACCTTGTGAACTATCTATAGCTTGCTGGAAGCATGGCTGCTGGAGGGTTCCCAGAGCAGATACAGGGATACTCACGTGGATTAGAAACTTTTTTGTCTAAAAACCATCACTTCTGAATTGATACTGTACCTTTAACCTGCTTTCTCAAGGTTCTGAACGGTTTATTACTAAGTTTAAAATGGACACCAACAGAACTGACCACTAACAGCAATCAGGCATTGAGAAAAAGAAAGCAAATACATGATGTATGCCTGTTGTGGTAATGCCTGTCTGATCTCTGGTATACATCCTCTTGACCTGACCAAGAGTTTTCAAGGAAACTCTTGCATAGTCATTGATTGTAATCCAGATGTTTTAGCCGTTCATGGAGATGCCAGAATATGCAGTATGCCTCAGCTAACACTAGATGTTGCCCTTGTTCTTCAGAAGCTGATACTCATGCAGAAGGGAACAGGCTTGAGGCTTTAGAAAAACTACCCTGCTTACAAAGCTACAAAGCTATGGGTTTCCTATTTCAGTCAGCAGTACAAATATATTTCTGCCTCACTTTAATTGGCGCTTATGTCGTCTTATTCTTCTCACCACTGTTCATATCTGGCTAGTCCTGTCTGAAGGGTGATTCGTAAGGGAGCTCTTGTCTGCCTTCTTAAAAATTTCCATTATTTATTTGTTACCTCTGTGTGAAGCAGTGCTACCTAGGGTGGAAATATGCACACTTTAAGTGGACGTGGCAAAATTGTTACTAAGCCTCCAGTACGTCATCACTGTTTTCTATCTTTGTGGTCTGTCTCTTGTTCTGTTTGTCATCTTGTTCTCTCTTGAACAAAAAAACATGTATGTTTAAAACACTGAAGTGGGAAATTGGAGTACTTCGTTCACATCCCTGCTCAGCCAGGTGTCATTTGCCTGTTTTAGATGAGTAGTTTTGCTCTATTTGGGCCTTCCTGTCTCTTTTCTTAAGAAGGGGCCTGGGAGTGCTTCCTTTCCACATCAGGTGTTACATTCTTAAATATATATCTAAGTTCTTGGATGGGACTGATAAAATTGTCTGGGAGAAAAGTACACTTAGAGAATAAAACCATTAGAGTCATCATCTGTATTAAAGATGAGAAGTCTGTCTCACAATATTCAGTTCTCTAGAGTACCATGTATGTGGAGGAATCGATGGCCAGTGTACGTGCAATCCTGGCAGCCGATTCCTCTGAACCCTGGCCAGACCACTGCTCTTGTTCTTTCGAAGCATGCCTTGAAGTCTTAGCCATATGCAAACCCTTCAAAGTGCTTTAATCATGACTCTTTCACAGAAAATCAAACCACAGAGCCCTGAATTCCATCCAATGAGCATAAGTAAACATCACGTTGGCTGTATAGCTATCACCCTGCTGCAGGAGACCCTAGGCTATTTCTGCCTCTTTACCTGTGAGAGAAAGCCACTTCCACTCCCAGTCCTACTGCCTTGAAGAAAATCCCTTCTTTCCTGGTGCGCTGACAAAAAGTATCATCTGTGTTTCTTTGATTTGACTGCTCCTCTTCTTGGGATTTATATCACGCATGGCTTTTATGTCAGCTATTCTCCCCGTGGAATCAAGATGCTGCATGTTGATTCTTAATGTTACACAGCATTTCAAACACAGACTGTCTGGATGATAAATCCATGTACTCTGTTAGAAATATTCAAGGCCTGAATGTCTGGCAATTAACAAGCAAAATATACCTACCTAGTGTATGTCCTCCTGCTTACTATTTTTTTCCTCTTGCCCACAGAAAGAGGTCCTTAGCAAGGTAAAATCAATGACCTATTTTTCAAGGATCTCTGACTTCATAGAGAAATCTCACCGGGTCATTTTCTTTCTCTGGACTGGGCTGTGAGTGGCTTCTCTGTAGTCATACTGAATCAGAAAAATATACAGCATAGACTGCATCTGTTTGAAGAGAGAAAATAGAATATTTGACATTTAATTGCCACAAAGTTAGACAGCAAGAGTGTTTGAACTGTTGTTGTGGGATTGTCCTGGCAGGCAGCTGAGGCAGACAGCCACTTGCTCAGTCCCCCAGAGTGGGGTGGGGAGAGAGTTGGAAGGGTAAAACTGACAAAACTTGTGGGTTGAGACAAAGACCGTTCGGTAGGTAAAGCAAAAATTGTGTATGCAAACAAAGCTTCAGCAGGCAGATGTTCAACCATCACCGGGAAAGCAGGGTTTCATCATGTGTAATGATTGCTTGGGAAGACAAATGCTATAACTCCAAATGCCCCTGCCCCTTCTCCTTTTTTTTCCCCTCGGCTTTATATGCTGAGCATGGTGCTACACAATATGGAATATTGTTTTGGTCAGCTGGGGTCAGCTGTCCATCTGTGTCCCCTTCCAACTTTTTTGTGCACTCCCCGCCTGCTCACTGACCGAGCACCATGAGAAAAAGAGTAGGACTTCCGTTGTTCAAGCACTATTCGGCAGTACCTAAAACACATGTATGTCATCAACTGTATTTTCAGCACCGATCCAAGACGTAGAACCATGCAAGCTACTGTGTAGAAAGTTAACACTATTGAGCAAAACCCAGTACAGCTATGGAGGAAGATACTATACATGCATTTAAAGTTTTAGGTTTGAAGTTGCCAAAACTTTGTTCTTTTTCTTTAACAGATAATACGTGTTTCATTTGTAAGTAATGATGCCTAAGAAGCTCTCTGTGACATCCTTCTATGAGAGAGAACAGCACATTTGACAGATATTCAAATGAGAAGTTACTTAGTGCTGTCAGTAATACCAACAATCCAGGAGAAAGTCTGGTTTGTGTGTTTCCCAGACACACAAACCTGAGTGCCTTGAGATTTGTGCATAACACAGAACTACAAGATAGAACAAGGAAGGGGCAACAAGTTGTAAGTGTGGAACCCTTGAATGTTGAAAGATTTAATAATGCTTTAAAGATCTGCATTTGAATCTGCTTCATTTATAGACTTAAAAATTTAGGGCAAATTTTTTCTGAATGGTTTTTTGGTTGTTTCAAAACTGCGGTAGGGACTCACTTGAGGAATATTCCCTATCATGGTCTGAGGATGACCCAGTGCTGCCTACTGGGAACTTTTCTGTACTTGCTAACATAGGTTAGATGATTAAGGGGCTGGAGCATCTCGCTAACAAGGAAAGGCTGATGGAGGTGGGCCTGCTCAGCCTCAAAAAGAGACAACTGAGAGGGGACCTCACCAATGTCTATAAATATCTCAAGGGAGGGTGTCAGGAGGATGGAGCCAGGCTCTTCTTGATGATGCCCGGCAATAAGACAAGAGGCAACAGGCAGAAAATGATGCACAGGAAGTTCCACCTGAATTGAGGAAAGACTTCTTTACTATGCAGGTGACTGTGCATGGAACAGATTGCCCAGAGTGGGTGTGGGGTCTCCCTCATTGCAGATATTCCAGAACCATCTGGTCCCAATCCTGTGCCAAGTGCTCTGGGATGACCATGCTTGAGCAAGGAGGTTAGACCAGGTGATCCATGGTGGTTACTTCCAACCTGAACCATTCTGTGATTCTGTTTACAGTTACAGTGCTCAGAACTGGAAATCTCAGTTCCTGAAACAGTACTCTCTGGAGTACACGCCTGTACAATAATTGAGCATGTTATTTTTGTTGTGAAAGTTATTATGACTGATTAAATGTATCTCAAGTCTGTGATTTTACAGACCCTTTCAGGGTCTGTTTCTTTCTACTGACAAGTTCAGCTTTTTGCTCTGTATTCAGGGGTTGAGGAGTGGGTAGAGAAGCTTGCATAGAAATTTGTAGCACCTCTCTGTGTGTAGGGTACTGAAGTGAAAACATCATCAAAGTGCTATGTAAGGAGTAGAAAGGACAGGGAACAGACTGTTTTGCTCTTGGCAGCTCTATGTGCTGCAGAAACCTGGAAAACTTCTTCAACTAGTCCCAAAACTGCTTTTATGGTAAGGACATTGAATACACAGAAGCATGGGACAGGCCTGAGTTTGTATACTTTCTCAGCTGCCAACAGTTCTTGGCTTTGGCACTTTTTTTTCTGAACCAGATGTAATTTTTGTGTACTTAGTAACATCTTATAGATTTCTCTTCCATAAACTTGTTTCATCTCCCCTTAGGCCCTTGTAACAGTATTTGCAGTATATTTTGGCAAATGTTTCCACAGATGTTCTTGTTCCCATATGAAGAACTACATCTTCATTCATTTTTAATGAGACTCTTGGTAACTTTGTATGTCCTTGGAAACAGCTGAACTGTTTTCAAATGAAAGTGTCCACAAGTAGTATCACCTTGGGCAAAGACATAATGTAGGATATGCTCTGACAGCAATATACTGTATTAGCTTTGGAAACATTTGAACACAAGCTCCTTCATTCTACTGTAAAAAACACATATTTCTAAAAACGTAACTTTATCTTGGTAAATTGTATTTATTGGCTGGCAGCCCTTGTAGCTAGCACAGCTTGGCATTCAAAATATGTAACACAAACTCAGTGATGTGGGTCTTTTGTCGTATTGGAAAAGGTTACGCGGCAACCTGGAGGAACCTGGAGGTTCCCATCTCAGACAGCTGAAGAAGGTAATTGGATGTCACTGGCTCAAAGCCCTGGCATTTTCTGTTAGTTCTGTTAGCGTTTTGGTATCATAGTTCCTTTGTTGCACTACTGCTTTCATATCACAGTCTGATGGAATCCAGAGGCCTTGCGAAAGAGTTGTTGGAAGAGATCTGCCTGCAGCTTGTGGAGAGCCCCACATGGGGCAGGGGGATGCCCAGAGGAGTCTGCAGTCCCTTGGGAAGCCCATGCTGGAGCAGGCTGCTGGCAGGACCCCATGGAGAGAAGAAGCCATGCTGGAGCAGGTTTGTTGACTGGACTTGTTGACCCCATGAGGGACTCACCCTGGAGCAGCCTTTTCCTGAAGGACTGCACCCCATGGAATGGACCCACGTTGGAAAAGTTTGTAAAGAACTACAGCCTTTGGGAAGGACCCACACTGGAGAAGTTCATGGAGTATTGTTTCCCATGGGAGAAACCCCATGCTGAAGCAGGTGAAGAGTGTGAGGAGCTCTTCCCCTGAGGAGGAAGGAGCAGCAGAAATAATGTGTGATGAACTGATCACAGCCACCATTCCCTGTCCCCCTGCACTCCTGCGGAGGTGTGGAGGAGGTAGAGAATTTGTGAGTATAGGTGAACCTGGGAAAAAGGGAAAGGTAAAGTGAAGGTGTTTTAAGATTTAGGTTTTATTTGTCATTATCCTACTCTGATTTAATTGGTAGTATATTGAGCTAATTTCCCCAAGTCAAGTCTGTTCCTTCCACGACAGTAATTGCTGAGAGATCTCTTCCTGTCCTTATCTCGACCCATGAGCTTTTTGTTACATTTTTTTCTCTCTTGTCCCATAGGCGAGTGGAAGTGCTGGAGCAGTTTTGGTGGGCATCTGGCATTGAGCCAGAGTCAACTCACCACAAGCTGCCATAGGTTTTAGAAAGCAACTGTTCAAATATTTGACCTTCTTTTTCAGGAAAATCAAAACTAGCTAATCTTCTGTGTTGCATTAAAGAATATGACATAAATGCTTTAAAAATAAACTTTTTTCCCAGTTGCATTTAGTCTACTGAAACTTACAGATTTTTCGTCCCTTAGTTGGTCTTCCAAGAGGACCTAGATAATAACAAACCTGAGACTGTGGTTAATGCCACTAATGCCCAGTGTTGCTCAAAAATAGCACTGCAAGCTTCATTTAGGCCACACCTATGGAGATGTAACTATGTACAAGCTGTTGTAGGGAAGGGCTAGTAAAATTATATGTGTGAGCATCAGTAAAAAAGTGCTCAGATATTCAAAGTTATTTGTTCTTGTATAGCTCTGCATTATATTTGATTCCTAATAAGGAAGGTATTACAGAACTTTCCTCTGAATAGTAATAGTAATACTTGTTTTTCTCCTATTTCTTACAGTCATTACAGACTTCGTAGGACTATATTTAAAAGTGTAGATTTTACTTCTCTGTGCTTTGAAGCAATCAATTAAATGAAAATTACAAGCAGTTTTATTTTACTATTCTTTGGAAGTTTTACTAATATAATTAGAAATGTGTAAGTTTTATTTTTTATTCTTGAACTAAACAAATGTTTCTTGCTGGCTGCATCTGTTGAAACTTGGATAATCCTAAGAAAGCTGTATTATACACTCCATAAGAAAATGGCCTTATAATGTATTTCTTCATTTCAACAGGTGTACTGGATGGATGAATTCCTAGTAATCTTCTTAAATTACACAGAGATATTCCTAAATTAAACAGCACTGATGAATATTGACAGACATATCAGAGGCATTGTTGCTGGGCTGTTGACAGAAAAGGTACAGAGTGTCTTCATGTACAAACCTGCCCAAGATAACAATGTGTTTCATTTCTGTAGGTGCCAACTCTGCCAACAATTTTGAATGGCAAAAATAGGCACATTACTACTGGGACTTGGGTCTGGATAACTATGCCATGGGAATGGTTTTATCCCAGTGTACATTTGTTTATGATTTACTGGGGGCATGTCCAAGTTTGGTTGTAACCCCCAAAATTATATGGATTTAGTTATATCTTTTTTATTGTTCAATTAATGCACTGTTGGATTTTTATTGGATGCAGCTGTAGAAAGTTTGTATTTGTAGTTCATAACCACTTATACCCATTTAGGTTGATAGTTTGTACCCATGAGTATGACCTTGACTTGCAGCATGAGCAAAATGGGATTGGTGCAGTGTAATAAAAGATTGTAAGCTTGTAACTGCTATGTTTTGCTAGTTGTACCTTTAAATAGATAATTTAAAACATTCTAATCTTACATAGAGGTATGTATTTATCCAGACTACAATACCTGCATCATTGTCATCACATAGTAATACCTTCACCTTAATTTTATGATTTCAGTCAGACTGAACTTGCCAAACTGTAATTGTAAAAACTAGTCTCACATATTAGTAAGAAACATCACACTTGTACATATGAGCATTTAAACTTAAGCTTAGGATGTTTTTGGGTATAGAACTCTTCTTAGTTCTATCTTTGCCCTGTACCTACGTGAATACCTGTGCATCCTGTTAGCATGGCTTGTCATGCTCAACACTTTAGTTCCCTTTTTACTGAAGTAATTCTCATTGATGTTCAGATCAATGCAATTTTAACCTCTTCAACCACACGAAAGGATAGAAATAGGGATTGCACTCAAATTTTCAGGCATCTCTTAACTGACAGATTGGGACCTACTTAAGTGTAGTGCATTTTTGTTCATTTGTTTTATATTTTCCCAGAAAATGGCAGTACTGCATAGACTGCAAATGCACACACTTGTCCACAGGTTTCACAAGTTTGCCACTCTATCATAAAGTTAGTCTATTCTTTAAACTTATTTTATAACAATAGAAATAGTGGAATTCACTCAGTGCAATAGCTTGGTTCTGCATATAATCCATCTGATATATTACCTGTGACAATAAAGTATCTATCCATAAAACTTTCCTCTCTGCTACTCCATGTACGGTAATTATTCTCAAGAGCAATCTCTATGGCTAGATCTCAAGTTTTTAATATCAACCTTTGACTGTATGGCAATATATTATGTTTTACCACAGGATATGCATCCTGGCTGTGAATGGCTGCTATTCTTGATTCTTGAAAGTCTGTAAAAACCAATGTTTTGTTCTGGGCATCCCGGGACAAAGTTACTTCTGCTTTTTCTGAAACTAAATGAGTTTCTGCTGTAAAACAACTGAAAAACCTAACACTAAACTTCCTAAAAAAGCCATGAAAGTGCATCTTCTCATATAAAGGGATATTTGTTCAATGCTTTGGCTCAATCTGGGACATAACACTGCTTCGATGAATTTATTTATATTGATATTGAAATTATTTCTCTGATTTTGCAGCAGATAATTACGTTCAGGAAAGCTAAAGTTACAAAGATGGATTCTTTTGTACTTAGGTACATCATAAATTTTTATTATACTTAGAATCATAATATCATAGAATATCCTGAGCTGGAAGGGAAGCACAAGGATTATTGAGTTCAACTCAAACTCTGTGCAGGACACCCCAAGAGTCACACCATGTGTCCAAGAGCATTGTCCAAATGCTTCTTAAACTAGGCAGGCTTGGTACTGTGACCACTTCCCTGGGGAACCTGTTCCAGTGCCCAACCACCCTCTGGGTGAAGAACCTTTTCCTAATACCCAACCTAAACCTCCCCTGACACAAGTTCAGGCCATTGCCTTGGGTTCTGTCACTGGGCACCACAGAGAAGAGATCAGTGCCTGCCTCTCCTCTTCCCCTTGTGAGAAAGTTGTAACTACAATGAGGTCTCCCCTCAGTCTCCTCCAGGCTGAACAGACCAAGTGACCTCAGCTTCTCCTTGTACGGCTTCCCCTCAAGGCCCTTCAGCATTTTGGTAGCCCTTCTTTGGATTGTCTCTAATGCATTAATGGCTTTTTTGTGTTGTGGCACCCAGAACTGCCTCCAGCACTTGAGGTGAGGCCGCCCCAGTGCAGAGCAGAGCGAGACAATCCCCTCCCTTGCCCGACTGGCGATGCTCTGCTTGATGCACCCCAGGACAGGGTTGGCCCTCCTGGCTGCCAGGACACTGCTGACTCATGTTCAATTGCCATTGAACAGGACTCTCAGGTCCCTTTCTATGGCACTGCTCTCCAGCATCTCATTCCCCAGACTGTCCACACATCCAGAACTATTCCATTTTAGGTGCAGAATCTGGCACTTTCTCTGGCTAAACTTCATATGGTTGGTGATTGCCCAGCCCTGCAAATTTGTCCAGGTCTCCCTTCAGGGTCTCTGTGCTTTTGAGGGAGTCAAGACTCCTCCCAATTTAGTAGCATCAGCAAACTTACTTAGTATAACTTCAAGACCCTTTTCAAACTATACTCTGCAGAAAAATACTGTACAAACCACTTTTTAACCAGTATTTATTCTTCACTCAAAATTACATACCATTATCTGCCTGTTTTTGCTTTCTGTTTCTCATGGTCAGTGGGTGGAAATTAAACTGATTAATACTGGTATGATATTGTTGTATTTGTAAGACAACTGTTTGGAGAAAACCCTGATGCTGAAATAAAGAAATCCAGTAACTCTGTGAAATTCTGGGAGCTCAAAGTAATAATTTTAAATGCAGAAGTAAAAAGAAGGGTATTATTTTCTTACTGAAATACCATGTCTCAGATACCTATAGTCTTTGGAGGTCTTCTGTTATTTTTTTAAGCCTCACAGCCTTATTCTTTATTTGCTGTGTGTTGTATATTCACTTTCACTTACACAGCTATCAGTTTATAAAGGCATGATTTGTGTCAATTTCCTGTTTCACAAATTGAGTGATTAGTTAAAATGTAGAGCAGTAGCATATCAGGATACTTCTGTGCTCATCATGGGATTTTTCTTTTTGAGAATATTCACCTGCTGCACAATCACTTGATTCAACAAAATGATTCTGTGATTCTCTAGTGGTGAACCTTCTTCACTCCCTGTGGTCCAGCACAGGGGGTTGCAAGATTTCTTCTTGGCACAGGGAGTTCCATCTGATGTTAATTACATCTGATGTTAATTGTTTATCTGTTAAGTGATGTATCTATACATCTGTGTTTGGTGAAAACTTGCAGTTGCACAAAGAAGTATAGCAAATAGTATACATTTAACAGTGGAGTCTTTCAAAATTATCAGATATTGATTCTTAAAACATTAACCAGCAATTTTATAAGCTGAAGAGAAGATAATTGTCTGTATTTCTGGATAGTAAAAATAGGGAGAACAGAATGAGAAAAGTGTGACAGTGTTGTAATCCGGAGTTTGCATCTGTTTACAACTCTTATGAAAGTATAACATCATAGCAGAGGAAATTCGGTGTTGGCATATGCAAAACAGTGCTATCATGGACAATGATTATCTCTGCTCATGCATTTTACTTTACTCTGACTGTTTTTACATATATTAATTACTTACATTTGTCTGTCTGTTTAAGATAAAGGCCTGGGCATCATTTGTCCAAAGATAATTTTAGGATACGTCAAAAGTAGAAAAATGGTAAAGTAGAAATAGCAACCAAACTCAATTTAATTTTAAGAAGAAAATATACCTGGAGCAAGTTATTCTGTAGACCTTTCTCAGCTTAATTTATGGAAACACTGAATCAATACAATTGGAAAAGACCTCTAAGGTCATCAAATCCATCTGTTAACCCAGCATTGCTGTGTTCTCTACTAAGCCATGTCCTTATGCACCATGTCTAAACTACCTCCAGGGATGGTGATTTCACCACTTCTCTGGGCAACCTGTTCCTGTACCTGAAAACCCTTTCAGTGAAGAAGTTTTTCCTTATATGAAGTCCAAACCTCACCTGGCACATGTTGAGACAATTTCCTCTTATCCTATTGCTTGCTACCTGGAAAAAGAGGCCAAACCTTCCCTGGCTACAATCTCCTTTTGAGTAGTTGTAAAGAGCAATAAGGTCTTCCCTGAGCCTCCTTTTCTCCAGGCTAAACAATCCTCGCTCCTTCAGCTGCTCCTCATAAAACTTGTGCTCCAGACCCAGCTCTGTTGCCCTTCTCTGGACACACCCCAGCACCTCAATGTCCTTCTTGTCATGAGGGGCCCAGAAATGGACACAGCACTCGAGGTGTGGCCTCACCAGTGCTGAGTAGAGGGGGACAATCCCTGCCCTGGTCCTGCTGGCCTGGAGGTAGGCCAGGAGTGGATTCACCTGCCACCCCAGGAAGCAATCTGATTACATTCCCCTCCATCTATTAGGTCCCCTCCTGCAGTGGGCTGAGAGGGTGAAGGATCCTTCTCTTCCTGTGATGCAGCCAGCTGGTGCACTTATCTCAGGGGTGGTAGAGCACAGCTCCACCAGTCAGTCTCCGCTCCAGAGCAGCATCTGAGTCCCTGATGCTTCTTAGCCATTCTGCCTCCTCTCTTAGCTCTGACATGAGGACGAGCAGCTCATCTATAGGCTGAGCTAGTGGCACCTCACTAGGAAGTGTTGTCCCTAGTGCCATCTAATACTGGTGACAGACTCTGGTCCTCCACACAGCCTGACATCCAGAGGGATGCATGGTTTTGTGGGAGCTCTGTCTAGGTTCTCCACATCCTTTCTGGTGTGTGCAGAGGGTTCCATGCAGGGGTCTGGCTGCTGCCACTCCCGGGGCTGCCTGCACAGGGTTGGAGCCACCTCTCGCCAGAGTCTCAGCAGTCCTTACTTAAGGACCTCTTTCTGCACTGAGGTTGAATATTTGACAGTTCAAGAAAACTCCCCATGGTGCCTGATGCAATCCACTGCTCCAGAGCTTGTCTGCCAGAGCAGCTCACCTCGCAGATTGCAGCTGTCCTCTGCAATACCTGATTTTGGTAGAAAAGGGTTTCTGGGATAATACAGTAATTCATTGTTCCTAAGCAGCAGGCATTGCAGATCAGATGTGAGATATCCTGAGTATGTTGGTTTGTGCTGCTATGTGTCCCTGGAAGTGGAGGAGGGCGGTGTAATAGCCTGTTGCAAGGTGAACTGGAAAATGGAATGAAGGGCTTGTATCTGCTTCACTTTGAATTATATCATAGAACTGTGTGCAATATTGCATAATTGAGCATAAAATGGAGGCATCCAACTATCATCTTCGATGTACTGTACCTGAGGATGGAAATGTGCTATTGTTGTTACTAATAGTTTGCATTTCTGATGTCTGTAGGTACAACTAAATCAAGATAAACAGGCTGTGTGCCAATTTATCTAAATTTCCCTGCTCAGACAGCATCAAGTACACAAGAGATTATTGAATCCAAATTGGAAAAGACAAAGAAATATATTTGAGGTAATTATTTTCCTAATTATTTCTTTATTTGAATATCAACATTTTGAAATACTTTCTGCTGCAGATTTTGGTATCCTAGAGTTAGTTCCACTGGAAAGCCACCAAGATAGTCAGGGGGTTGTAACACCTGATGTATTAACAAAGGCTGAGAGAACAGGGTTTGTTGATTTGCCTAGAGAAGGCTCAAAGGATATAAAGTTGTTTGGGTTTGCAGGGTTTTTTTTTGCTTTATCCTTTTTTTTTTACCACATAGGCGAGAGAATACTGGAATAGTTTGTTCACAGAGATTTTTAAGTCTCCACCCTTGAAGATACTCCATGCTCTACTGGACAAGTAGAGATACGTGCTTTACTAGACAAGAGATCTAATCTGATTAGTCCTGCTTTGAGCAGGAGATTGATACACAAGATCCTGGGGATTTCTTTTGGCCTAAAATATTTTATGATTCTGTTGTTCATTATTCTAATGATATATTAAAGAAGATGGTGACTTTGCTTTTAAGGTATGTGGTTCTTAAGGTTTCACAGCTGAGCACGAAATTGAGGTATCTCAGAGTTCAGTATTTTTTACCTCAGAGCCTGTTATATGGCAAATTATTGCCAGTATCTTTTCTAATGTGATGCTCAATCACATCCATATAGTCTGGCATTAAAATTTATTTTAGATTATTTTTGTATTATATTACCTATCAGGCAACTTACTAGCAGTGATAGAAATAAAAACTATCCACATTTAATTCACATCTAGGCTTAGCCCTGACAGTTCAACTGAACAACTCAAGGCTTTTCTGATGAGATGTAAACTGGCTTTTATTATCAATATTTTTGTCTGCAATGCAACCATCCTTTTCCTCACAAAGTATGTTCACTCCATAATCCAAACAGCAAATACCTACCCATAAAAACATGTTGGTATAACATAAAAAAAACTTGACATTTTGAGTAACCCAAAGAACACCGCTAAAAAAAAATGGCAGTGCACAACAACTAACTGCCTTTATGGAACTAGTAAAAATTATTCATTGGTCAGCTTCTCAAAATTTGTCAAGTCCTCTTGCCCCATGTAATTTTTTCTTTTGCAAACCCTGATGGCAAAATATTAAACTGTAGCAGTGAAAAAACACTGCATATTTATTTGAGTGTTTTTTGTTTTCCTATCAGAATTTACCCACTTTGGACTTTCCTGAAACTTGAAACTCTTTTTGAAGTGTGATTTGTTCATCATTGCTAGATTATAGAAAACAGTTAAAATGTCTGGGATAGTAAAATGTCTTGCCTTGATTTACATAGACCTTAAACTAGAAAATATAACAAATACTGAGGAAATTTGGTCATCTGGAGACTATCTATAATCTAGAGTGATGGTTAAAAATTACTTGCCTGATTTAAGTACTTACTCGCTCTTTGAGCTTCTATATGAAATGTCATGAAAACATGATTTTTTTTTTTCTTCCTATAGGTCCTCAATTTACTCTTTCTTTAATATTCACCCTGTTTTCATGCTTAGTGGGTTTTGTGGCGTGGGGTTTTTTGGTGGGTTTTTTTTGATTAGTTAGTTGGGGGCTTTTTGTTTAGTTGGTTTTGTTTGGTTTTGGGGGTTTGTTTGTTTGTATTTTTTGGGGGGCGGGCAAGGTCAAGGCCGGGGGGGGTTGGGGATTT
>VZTE01006499.1:210386-319335 GCA_013397775.1 Eulacestoma nigropectus
AGGCCGGGGGGGGTTGGGGATTTTTGTTTGTTTGTTTTACTGACACAACAGGTTTTTCTCTTAAGTTTCATAGCATAAAGATGTGAATGAAACTGTTACCTAAATGTCTGCAGCATGACTAGATCCATAGGATGGTATTCTTTTGATCTAAAACTGCATCCTGTTGCATTGTGAAAACTTCACAGAGGTTCCACAAAGTTAAGCAATGCAATGACAATGAAGCTTATGTTCCTTGTTTCAAGGGAACAGTGTTGAGACAAAAAAAATTGAGAATTTGCCAGGTAAAGAGAAGTGGGCCAGTGGAAATCTCATGAGGCTTAATAAGACCAAATACAGGGTGCTGCATCAGTGTCAGGGCAGCCCCCAGTACCAGCACAGGCTGGGATGAACAGATGCAGAGCAGCCCTGTGAGGAGGCCTTGGGGGTGCTGGGGGATGAGAGGCTGGACATGACCCAGCCATGGGCACTCACAGCCCAGAGAGCCAAACGTGTCCTGGGCTGCATCCAAAGCAGCGTGGGCAGCAGGGCGAGGGAGGGGATTCTGCCCCTCTGCTCTGATCTGGTGAGGGATTTCGCCTGTGAGGAAAGACTAAGAAAATTGGGATTGTTCAGCCTGGAGAAGAGAATGCTAGAGAATGACCTAGTTGCAGCATGCAGATCCCTCTGGATGGCATCCTGTCCTTCAGGAGTGTCAACCTCGCCACTCAGCTTGGTGTCATCTGCAAATGCATTGAGGGTGCACTCAATCCCTTCATCTATGTCACTAATAAAGATTTTAAGTAACACTGGTCCCAGTACAGACCCCTAAGGGACACCACTTATTACTGATGTCCATCGAGACTCTGAGCCATTGACCAACTACCCTCTGGATGCAATTGTCCAACCAGTTTCTTAGTCCACTCATCAAATCCATCTCTCTGCAGCTTAGAGCAAGGAATGTTGTGGGGGACTGTGTCAAAGGCTTTACAGAAGTTCAGATAAATGACATCTATAACCCTTCCCTTGTCCACTGATGGAGGCACTCCATCATAGAAGGCCACTAGGCTGATCAGGCAGGACTTGCCCTTGGTGAAGCCATGCTGGCTGTCACAAATCACCTCCCTGTCCTCCATGTGCCTTTACATTTAGCAGGAAAGTTATTTTTCAGCACATGCTATGAAATGACTGTATTAATAAAGTAGTGTTTTGCCCAGCTGTGGTCTCAGACTGTCAAAAAGTAAGTTTCCCCTTGTGACTAGCCTAAACTACGTGTAACACTGGAATCACTGCAATTCTTGAGGTCTAAAGACTTAAGAGGACGTGCTAAAAGTTCTGAAAATAAAATGATAAGCGAAAGTTTGATCTGTTTGTCACGGAAGTAGCTGATCCTATTTTCAGTAGAGGAAGCTGCCAATGCTTTTGAGCTGTTAATAGTAATGTGTTCGTAATCCTGCAGCAATGGCAAGGATTTGACAGTGCATCTTCCCCAGCAGCAGTGTTGTCTGAAAATGTCCCAGCCTCCTGTTGGCTCTTACTTATTCTAATATCTGCCATTTCTTCCTTGGTACCTGTTTGTGGAGCTGCACAGTAAGCTCATTCAGCCCTTTCTCACGAAAGCGGTAACAAAACAACATTAAAATCCACATTTTTGTCTTTTAAGTCTGCTTTCAAAGGCACAGTTTACATCTTAATTGTAATGGCTGAAAGTCGTTTATTCCCCCTTCAGTGAAATTTCTTGGAGAGACAGTGAGGTCCCATGATAGTTCAAGAATTAGCAGATACACATGTATGATATCAATAACAGGAAGCATTAATTATTCTCTGTCTCTTTGCAGGTCCCAGAGGAGGATAAATTACCACAACAATTTGATCATTCAACTCCAAGGGAATAAAGAGGAAAGGAATCTGTCACTGACACCATATGTTTTACACTAGAGATAAACTCCAGACCTGAATGAATTTTTTTTAAACGATCAGTTTCAGCGAAACGATTATGCTGAAAAGGAATTTAAGGAATTAAAACAAATTTAAGCTAGATCATTGTCATTAAAAAGATCAGATCACGTAACTATCAGAAGAGATTTCAGAGACAACCACCTTTCAGAAAGATGTTTCTACTCTTCTCTGATAAGCAAAGGTTTTATTGTGCTTTGTTTGACTTCTGCAAGTGGAAACTCAAGACTTTTTAGGGATTCCTGTCTACCTAGTCCCAGAAGATACCTCATTGTAGAGGTAGTCAGTTAGGAAGAATTAATTTGGCATGCAAGTGAGTAAGGATGTATATGTATGAGGTAAGAGGTAACAGTAACTGAAATATTCCAGCTGCATTGTGAGAGTGATTTGACAGAAAATGAGGCATGAAACACAATTTAATTGTAATTAGAGTAAGTTGATTGCTTATTGTAGCCTATATTGAAAGATATGGGGGTGGAGCTGTTAATGAGCTGAAAAGCTAAACTGAAAATTGAGATAAGGATGTAAGCACACTGGAAAAATTAAGCATGTATTTTAAGCGTGAGGTTTTGGTACATAAAAATAAATATATTCATATGTGTGTTGCTGTATTTCAGATTTTGAAAATGTGAACCAGTAGACTCTAGGATGTTTTAGAACTATGCTACTTTATATATTTTTTCCACAGTTTTATTTTCTTCAGATAACTTATACTCAGGTTGGAACAGAAAAAACTGATAGGCTGAATGAAGATCTGTCTGACATAAAAAAAAACCAATTTGTGTTAGTTCTGACACTGAAGATAATCTGTGGTAACCTAAAATTGAAGGAGACAGTTGTAATTTACTGGAAATGTATCCCGTACTGAGTGCTGGGACCAAGAGCTTGAGCAGCTGTACAGACAGCTGCTGGATGGCTTGACTTGGGATTGCAGTCTAACCAGGGACGCTGCTTAGCTTTATATCCGTGGCTTGGATATACAATACAGAGCACACATCCTTCCCAGGAGTTCTGCTTTGTCTAAAAAAAAAATAAACTTAGGAGGCTACCTACCCATATGACTATTTTTATGAGAACTGGTTATCTGTTGTGATTATTTGTATCAAAGTCAGTAGGTTTTTTCAGCTTCTCTAATCTTTTGTACAATCAAAAGGGTTTTAGTGAGCACCCTTCTATTCAAGTATTTCAGAATCTCTTCTCATTTTCAGTCTAAATTCCCTTTCATGGACATTTGAAGGCTCTCATGCCTTTGTGTCTTTGGCTTCTATCAGGACCTTTTCATGCTGAAGGTGATCTGTGAAACATACCCACTTAATATGAAAGATACGTTATGAGTCTTCCTGACTCCATGACTTATGAACATAAAATGGAAACTGTGAAGAATGTGTTTGGGATTTTTGTGAATTTGAAGGAGTGGTCATGGATTTTTTTGGTCCTTTTTAATAGTTTGCAATGCCTTTCAAATTTTTTTTCAATCTATCTTCCATAGGTTTTATAATGTGAGTATTTATGCCATTAATACCAACTGTTGTGGCCACTTTGTCAGTTTTCATTGTTGCAAGTGGTAATCAAATGTATGTACAATCTGTACAAAGCCTGTGGACTGTAATAGAGATATTCTTGAAAGATATAAATATTCTTCATTCTGTAGAATCCTGTAATATATTTGAAAAGGAGGGATTAGGTAGGCAACTATCAGACCTAAAGAAAGAGAAGTAGAAATACCAAATTGGATTACAACAGATAGTGTTTTGCATGGAAATCAAGATACTTATTTTCAAAGAAGGAAAAGCAAAATTCTAAGAAGTGTCTTTTATTCATCTTTTATTTATCTCATTTGTAAAGAGAAGGATATTACATTTGCTCTATAACTGAAAAGATCACTCTATAGGATTTTTGATGAATACAGTTATATGTCAGGTATGGACAGAATATTTATATTCTGCTTTTAGTGAGATCTCAGTAGGTAAACAAGTATTTCACAAAGGTGACCTAAGTTCATAGTCAAAACTGAATTATTTTCTGGCATCATCAGAGGAATGATTATTAATCAGTTGGAAAGGCTGAAGCTTAATGTTGCAGCCAATTTAACTTACTTTACCTTGTAAGAAATAGTGTTCTTAGTTGAAGGAGAAAAAGGAACAGGAAGGCCAAATATGCATCTCTTCACATGACAATACAAAAAGGGAAAAATTAAAGAGGAAAAAAAGACAAAACGTCAAAGGAGTGCTCTTAAAATCAGACACATTTTACATATTTCTGAGAGCATGTGTGTATAAATGTAGGCAAATACTTTGTAAGAAGATGCAGACAAAACAAGCTACTCTATTAAGTGATCAGTAGCATCAGATCCCTAATGTTGTACTATAGTCAATGTTTTACTTTTCTAATGATTCTTTTCCAGAGCCTAATCTTTCAAGAGTACAGTGCAGGGCTCATACCTGAAACAGTTCAAATTCTTCAAAAATATTGGCTACTGTCAATCACTTATGCAAATTAAAAGTTCGGGGACTTTCAAGCTCTTCTCAGTGGTCCTCTGGGAGCAAACTATAGTAATCATTCATTGTGTAACAAACAAGACCAGGGATGCTGTCTAAAAAAGTTGGAGGGAGAACCCCCAAAGACTAATAACTGCTTTTCATACAGAAGAGTTCTCAGTTTGTGAGGTAATGTGAAACAAAGAACTCAAGATAATTATCTCTGCCTAATAAACATAAAGGGTCAATTTATTAATCTAAAACATATTTATTGATTTTCTGGACAAAAAATGCTTTGTTTTAGAAAGAAAAAGAATCTGAAAGACTTACATGTGCCTTATAAGATAAGCATCTACAGAAAAGTCTGATACTGAAGAGAAAATACAGATAAAGTGCCAAAGCAACACAGTAAGCAGCAGAAAGGGGGTAGTGGGAAAGAAAACCCAGAAATCCACATATGATGGGGAAATAATGAGAAAATGACAGAGCTTAAGACTGTGATTCTGAAAACCATCTTGGTAGAAGGATATTAATTTTAAGACAACATAGCAGTGCTGTTTGATTTTAATTACTGATGGCAACCCTCACAGACAGGAATAAAGTGAGAGAAAAAGGTGACAAAGATTCTTGATACCTTCTGAGGACAAAGAGGCAGAGGAAGAGAAACTACAGAAGCCGGAGATACGGAAGCCGAAGAAATAAAAGCTTTTGGAAGAAGCAGTAAGTGTATTGACATATCTGGAGAGAAACACTACACAATGGCGCCTCTTTCCTGGTGTTATCTATTGGACAAGCTACAGAGAATTCCCTTTCTTTCCCTGCCTACCCGGCAGATGGCATCCAGAAGACACAAATCACATCCAATTTCTAGTTTCTTCCTGTAAGCTATAACTAAGAAACTACATCTTCAATGCTTTGTCTTCACCTGCTTCCCTAGGGAGAGATGAAAACAGTTTTGTGACCAGAACTGTTGACTGCCTAATGTGTGGCCTCCCCATCTACCACAGCAGTCAGCAAAAAGAAAAAAAAATTCCTCTCTGAACTAAGACTGACTTGTATAAATGAGCATTCTAATCTAATAACTTGAACTGGTAGTAGTATAGCAGAAGAGCGCTTCCTCCCAAAGTGTTATTGGGATCAAAAATGTGGAGTACTGCCCAGAGGCTTCAAAAACACAGATGGTGTAGGATGCAAGAAGACTTTTTTATGGTTACCCAGGATAATTTCCCTTCCCTATCCAAGTAGTCTTCAGAAGAATAATTTCTGCTCTTTTGGAAACATGAAAAAAAGTTCTAAGTCAACCATGCTGAAATGTTTGATAAGGTAGCTTCTCTACATGAGTGCCATAATCCCCTATTTATTCCATTAAATCTATTTTACTCAGAAAATTAAAATCTACTGGAAAGCAGTTTCTGTCATGAGGTTTACTCTCTGAAATCCATTCTATGTGAAGATTTTTACAGCCCATTTATGCCGAACTGTTGTCCATAAGCCACTTTGTAATTTCTAACTCTGAGAAATGTTGCATATTGGTTGTTCCTACGCTGTTGCTATGATTGATTCTCAATGCTGTGTATTTCTAATTTTTAAAAATTGAATTGTAACTGCTTTTTAATTTTATTGTTAATGCTGTGTCATTTTTAGCACAACTGAAATAAATTTTGTATGCACATGAAAGATGTAATTCACAGAGTTGCTGGTTGCCAGGCTGTTCTTTAGTTGAGGTACTTTGGTAATAAAGGCCAGGTAGCAGAGGAAGAGCTGAGAGGCAGCCAACAAACGCGGCAGTTTGCAGAGCAGGCTGCACAGAATGGGCTGAGAAAGGCCCACGTGTCCTCAGCAGTGGGGTCACTGCAGCACAGAGCAGCCCTCAACAGCTGCTGGGGTACCCGTCCCTGTGGCCCTTGAGCTGTTATCCAGTCAGAGCTCTGGTGGGTGGATGCTGCCTTCCAGGAGACTGAGGCAGTGGGAAAAGGCTTCCTGTCCTGCAGGAAGTGTGCCCATGTTGCGAAATGGTGTTGCCGAATGAAGACGCTGTGGTTAAAGCTCCACAGACTGTGCAGCAGCGGAGGTGATGGAGAAGAGATTAAGCAGGTCTTTTCCAAGATTTGGGCTTCAAGATCTTGAACATAGAAGTGTACGGAAGGCAGCACAGGTAGAGTATGGTTTGGGAGACAGACACGCCCATTATGGCAAGTGTTGGAAGTTTGTAAGTTCAGGCATTAGGAGAATGGCTTCTGCTCTGTCTGTAGAATTGCTAATAAGGAGTACGTGCAGTGCTTTTGTAGCTGTCAAGGGTTGACAGCTCTGTTACATGAAGCCTCTAATTGGGCTGAGCTTGAGCCCTGCAACAGCACCAGGATGAAGTAGCAAGTTATGGAGGTGTGAGACTCTCTACTCTCTACTGTCCCTTTATGACACTTAGGGGGTGCATAAACAGAAAAAGATCTGTTTTAGTTTTGTTGGGGTAAAGTGAGACTTGCTGGAGCCCTGAATTGAAGAAAAGGAAAACAAGGATCACAAGTGTCAGGGCAACCAACAGAAATACAAATCTTCCCTAGTGATGATGTGCATCTGTAGAAATCAGAGCTTGAAGATCAAAGGATTCAAATCACTGTGTGAACCAATGCTGACAAAAAAAGTACAGAAATCAGGGCAATTGAAGACAAATTTCTCAGAAAGATTCTCAGGGAAACACTCTGGACAATGAAGAACTCATCAATCTACTTCAGCAATCAAATGCAGAAGACATGCTTGCAGTTCCTGGGCAGAAATCAGAATAAATGATTGATGTGCTGATTTTTGGTTTAATGTTTCTCCTGGATGAGATTATTTCTACAGAGGAAGTGTTGCTCTCTGTTCCATGTCAAGGACTTGCTGGAGTGGATGGAGTTCTGCCCTGGGATGGATGAGAACCCAACTGAGAGCTTGTGGGTCTGGATTAAAGGGAGAGCAGGGACAGGTGACATTACAGCAGGGGCCTGCTACAGGCTGCCTGACCAGGAACACCGAGCCGATCAGTCCCTGTCCAGACAGATAAGGGCAGCCTCACATTCACAAGCCTGGTCCATAGCAGGGACTTGAACCACCCTGACAGCTGTTCAAGGGACAACACAGCAGGACAAAAGCAATCCGGGAGGTTCCTGGAATGCACTGATGACAACTCCCTTCTCCAAGTGACAGAGAAGCCAACAGGGAAAGCTGCTATCCTGGACCTTGTTCTCACCAACAAGGAGAGGCTGGTGGGGAATGTAAAGCCCAGGGACAGTCTTGGCTGCAGTGACCATGAGATGGTGGAGTTTGAGATCCTCAGGGCAATGAGGAAGATGCACAGCAAGCTCACTACCCTGGACTTCAGAAGAGCAGATTTTGGCCTCCTCAGAGATCTGCTTGATCAAGTACCGTGGGATAACTCCCTGAAGGGAAGAGAGGCCAAAAAAAGCTGGTTGATATTCAAGAATCACCTTCTCCAAGGTCAGGAGTGATGCATCCCAATAAAGAGGAAGTCAGGCAAAAATATCAGGAGGCCTATGTGGATGAATGAGGAGCTCCTGGACAAAATCAGACACAAAAAAAGAAGCACACAGAGGGTGGAAGCAAGGATAGTGACCTTGCAAGGGCAGAGAAAAATACAAAGATACTGTCTGAGCAGCCAGGGTTCAGTTAGGAAAGCTAAAGCCCTGATAAAATTAAAGTTTTCCAAGGACATCAAGGGCAACAAGAAAATTTTCTACACATACATTGGTGATTGAAGGAAGACTAGGGACAATATGAGCCCTCACTGGAAGGAAACAGGAGACCTGGTTCCCAGAAACATGGAGAAGGCTGAGGTACTCCATGAATTTTTTTGACTCAGTCTCCCCTGTTGAGGGCTCCAGCCACACTGCCCACTTTGCAGAAGTCGCAGCAAGTAAAGGGACTAAAGAACCACCTGCTGTAGGTGAAGATCAGTTTTGAGACCATCTAAGGGACCTGAAGGTGCACAAGTTCGTGGGACTTGATGAGATACATCCATGGATCCTGAAGGAACTGGCAGAGGAAGTGACTAAGACGCTATCCACCATATTTGAGAAGTTGTGGCAGTCTGGTGATGTTCCCATTGCCTGGAAAAGGGAAAACATAACCCACATTTTAAAAAACATGTGCAAGGATGGAATGGGGAGCTACAGGCCAGTAAGACTCACCTATGTTTCTGGACCCATCATGGATCAGATGCTCCTGAAAACTATGGAAGTGCACAAGAAAAATAGTTAGGTAATTGTTGATGACCAATGTGCCTTCACTAAGCAGATAATGCCTGACAAAACTGGTGGCATTCTGCAATGGGCTTACAGCAGTGACAGGATGAGGGGGAATGGCTTTAAACTGAGAAAGAGTAGGTTTAGATTAGATATTAGAGATTAAATTTAGACATTAGGAAGAAATTCTTTACTGTGAGTGTGGTGAGTCACTGGCACAGGCTGCCCAGAGAAGCTTTAGATACCTGGAAGTTGCCCTCTCCAGGCCAGGTTGGATGGATCTTTGATCGGTCTGATCTAGCAGCAGGTATTCCTGGCCATGGCAGGGGAGTTGGAGCTAGGTGATCTTTAAGGTCCCTTCCAACCCAGGCCATTCTATGATTTTTTTAAATAAGGGAGTCTTAAGGAATTGAGTACCTTGCCTTTCTTGGAAAATAACTTATATTTGCACATATTCTACATATTCATAAAAGGCATTCCTCAATTTCTACAGTGTGGCGTAATTTAATTGACATTTTTGGGAATTTAGGCTGTCCCTCTGTAGTTGAAAAGAACTTTGATACCTCCGCACCACTCAGAAAGCAGTGCTTTAGCTGAGAAGTTACTTTGCTTAAGTAAAGATCATCAGCTGATTACTTTTAAAACCTTCAGAACATATTACATAATTTTGTCTTCTTCAGAAGAAGAATTCTTCAGAATTTTTGATCAGGAAGTCAGTTTACATGATCTGCTGGCACAGTGCCTGTAGAATAAATATTAGCTGCTACCTTTCCTTGGTATTAATTTCTGCTGCTCTGAAGCCACAAAACACTGCAGAGTCCTCTGGGTTTTAAGTTTACTTCATCATTTTAGAAGTGCACAATACCCAAGATAGAAATATCCCTTCATCCTTTGTTTCTGCCTTTGGTGAACAGAAGAGAGAGAGAGAAATTTAAGTGGAGTCAGGTGTCCTTCAGCATGGCTTAACATTTACATAGCAAGTGTGGTCTGACAGGCTGTCCCTGTAACCACTTCAGCCTTGGGAGAAGAAAGTTTTCTCCAGTGTTCAGTTCCTAGTTACAGAAAACCTGCAAAAAATATTGTGAAAAAATGTACTTCTTTTACATTACTACAAGGCTGAAAGAGGCAGAAGAAATGTTACAGAAAATGAGAACAACTGGGTTGTCACCACTCAAGGATACATAATGCATTTTGCAATGGCAAGTCTGCCAGAGACAGATCCTGTGTATCAGTTTTTCTTTGAAGTATTTTTAGCAGATTTGTTTAGTATATCTTTTAAGAAAATAGCATGTTGAATTACTTATGTTTTAAATGCCCCAAGATAGCATCTTATTAAATTGCACTAAAATTTCCATGCTTATGGACAAGAATACTTGTAGAAAAAAGTTAAAATGTTTCCTAGAAGATGGGATTAGTATGGATTTTATGAATTTACCCTAAAATGTAGGCCAGACTTCTTCATTCTATGTTCATTCATGTGAGCATTCATTCTATTTGTATGTATATTATGAGAAACTAATGAGGTCACTGGAGTTGTAAAAGTGTTCATGCTTTACTCCAAGTGCATATTCTGTATTAAGTCTTAGTTTAGGTGACAAATAAAATTTCCTTCTCTTTCAAAGCATATCTATATATGTATACATATATACATATGTAGATATATACACATAGATGTAAATTTCTTTTTAAGGTCAAGATGCTTAAATAAATCTCAGAAAATGCTCTTGGACCTAGAGTGCCCATCCCCTTCTATTCCAAAGCTAGGTTTGAGATGCCTAGGTCTCTCCCTACAGGCATTTGCTTAAGCTGTTTTAAGCAAACTTCACTGACAGAAATTCTGCAAGTTCCATCTTTTGCCATGACTGATTGCTATTCATCATCTTTTGAAATCAGGTCATTTTTACTGTGAGGTGGATGAATTTAAGCTAAGTATCAAGCAACGTTTGACTAAATCAACTTTCTTCAAGGTCACATAAGAACTCTCTAAAGAGACCAGGTTTTTCTACTCTTGTTTTCCCTAATATTTCATTTTTTTTCTCTCTAGTGATGTAGTGATTTATCACCATCAAAACAAAAATAAGAATATGCAGCCTTGCAGCTGTCCTCATTTTAAAACAAACTAATTTTCTTGTCATCTTGCCTCCCTAGTGCTCTTGTATGAGTTTGGCATCTAATACACTGCTACTTCTAGAGAAAAAATAAGGGAGTCACTAGTGAGAACTGAGGGTCTGTGATATCTTTAGTTTAAACTGTGATCTAGCACACGAAGTCATGCGTAATGGTTTCAGATAGTCTAGTGAATGACTCCAAGATTTAGGTGTAATTAAGTTACTGAGCTCATCTAAAACTAATCTGTCCTCCTTTCAGCTGTTTAGTAAAACTACTCAGACTTTTGAAGAGAATGATAATCTGGAGAAGCTCTTCGTAATACAGCTTAGTCAGACTCTCCACACAATACGCACCGGTGTTTATTGAGATCTTTCTGAGCTTCCGACAAAGTCCTGTCTATCTTTATGCTGTGCCTTGAAACCCTATAGCAAAGAGAAGGATTTAGAGATATGGAATGGAGTTCTGCCTCCAGGGGCCTTCTGACTGGAGTTAAGGTACCCTGCAAGGCTTGGGTTTAAGACTGTAATGGGTTGAAACTGAGTTGATTGACTGAAGTCAATCAATCAGTTGAAGACTGTCAGAGATCAGACATCTGAGGCTTATGGTGGTATTTATAGCCAAGGGAGGAAGATAATTTTCTGGAGTTTAGACTTAAAATTATTGATATGTAGGACCAAAATTAATATTTTTCTAAGGCAAAGTATCCTCTAAGCCATGCATGATTTTAAGTTACTTGCTATTTGCTGGCCTGACTCCAAGAAAGTGTACTCAGATTAGTATTTCAGTATATGAGTGGAACTTAAAAATGGAACTAAGCATGCTTAAATGCAACTTCTCCTTCAGCTGAGAAGTTAACTTAAGGAATGTGTTCAAATCCCTTTTGGAAATATGATATTCATAATGCTGTTTGTTTTATAGGCTTGCATTTTGCCTATTGAAAGTCATATACTTCCTAACCTTTTATTTCTGATTCTCTTTATTTGATTTTCACTGACTCTCTACTCTCTCTATATTTCACTGACTCTCTATTCTCTCTACTCAGGGGCAATGCCTTGTTAAACTGGATGTGCCATGGCTTGAAGACACAGTATGATTTATGTGGCATGACTGAGATGAAGTGCACAGAATGAAATTCAAAAGGATGGGATTGGTAGTCCTATCTTCATTAAATTAGGTAACAGAAGAAACTGGAAGATGTATTTGAAAGATCCTTCTGTGATTTTTCAACCCATTGTTTTAAAAGTAGATTTTTAATAGTGACAGTGTCTCATTTCATTGGATGTATTTTTGAACAATTTCAAAGACACCAGCTCAGTTCTGTCTGTAAGTAGTTTCCTAAATCCCATTTCTCTGTTTCCTCAGCCTGCACAAAAGGATCTTGTCACACATTTTGATGGGGCAGTTTGAAACTCTCTTCCACCTCCACAGAAGCAATGCAAAAGAGTGTGTGGAGTATTTCTCCCTTCTTCCCAGACTTACCTGGTCCTTGTCCCAAATTCAGACCACGTCAGTGTTTGTGCCCTGGTTTGATGAGGTATGCTGTAGTAACCTCTGCCACACACAAAACTTTCTCCAGGAGTAAGATGAGCATGGCTGTGCATCTGGAAAGAATGCATTTGTTATCACAGATTCACTGAGGTTAGAAGACATGCAAGAGATCACCTAGATCAATCTTCCTGCTCAGAGAAGGGTCAAAGACTTATTTACTGATTTTTATGCAGTATGTGTCTTCTGATTATTATTTTAATCCTTGTTCACCGTGTTCCCAGTGATTGTAATAAAATATGAGTTTGAAGTTCCAAGGGCTTTTATCTTAAAAACATAAAAGATCTGTTTCTTTTATCTGTGTCATATTTTTGACCTAGATGTGGGACTCTTGATATTGTATGGACTAGACAATCATGGCATAGAAAATGGTAGTTTCGTATATAAAGTTCTTTGGAATTCATGTTCATCTAGAATGGGGACTCTGTGATAAGGAACCCTTTCCTGTGGAGCAACACAAGGAAAAAAGAAATAAAAATGTGACGAAAGCTTCTTGATGCTTCAGACTTATCAAGTTTCAGAAATTAGTTGTGGTAAGGTTCTTTATTGCAGAAAAGTTATGGTTCCTTTTGAATTCTACCTGTTCCAAAACTCCAGTACGTCTGTGAAAGGAATCATGAAATATGAGTCCTGAAAAAATGAGGGCATGGCTCTCTGTGAGCCAGTTCAAGCTGGGTGTAAGGTAGACCCAGACTAGCTTGTAGATTCATAGCTGTTATGGAGAAACACCGATCTGAAAGGTAGTTTCTGTCTGTTCTTCCTGCTTTTTAGAGGCCTTTTTAGAGCTGTGCAGTGCCATTTACAGTCTATATTTGTGAACACAGTGGGAACAGTGGCTTCAGTGAAACTACTTGGAGAGACTGCTCTCTTGTAGTTCCTTCCTGTGAGACAGAGCAGGTCCAGCTTCTGGAAGCTGACCTGAATTTCTTGAAGCATTGACAGTTAAAGATATTATTATCTGAACTAGTAGATTGAAGAGAGTTCTTTCTTTTGCTTGTGGATATACTGAGGCAGTTGTTTCTAGACATGATAAATTTTTAAATTAGTATCCTAGATGATTGATTTTTCTTTTAATTCTTAATTATTTTTCTCTTTGTATCATGATGAAAAAATAGGGTGCATCTGATTTTGTCAGGTATTGTTCAAGAAGCAATGGATTTGCTAGTAAGGTACAGTTCACTTTGCCCATCTTTTCTGCATTTATATAGAGCTGTACCATTATTTCCTCTGATCACCTCTGCACTTGCTGAGTTTGTAGTAGCAAATCTTGAAAAACAATTCATAGAGAATCTCCAGGCTGGATTTGGACCTCTACGTAAAGACTAGTCTTCCTCAGCTGCTTTAGTGCTTGTCTTGAGTGCAGGTCCTGACTCAATTGAAGCTTTTAGCAGTTTCACAAAAAGCAGGGATGTTCAGAAAGGCATCAATTACACTGTTTGATTGCACATGCTGTCAGGCAGCTTTTTCAAATATAAAAATATTTTAGTGATATTTAGGAAATTAATTCCTTAGGCTTATTTGAAAAAGAGTTCTCCTTGGTCCCTTTAAGGTGCCAGTCTCTTCTAGACGTATCCTTATTGTGTCAAAATACTTGACGCTACATTGCCATGCATGAAATCTTAGCTGTGTAACAATTGACAAGATTTTACTGCTGGCTTAGTAGAATCTGAGATTTCATCTGCATAGTGTAAGTGTAGATATATATTTCTACACATTTTGTACGTATTATGTAATTCTTCACATTTGTAAGAACAGAAACAGTTTTTGAACGATGTGTCTAAAGTAATATAGAACAACGAAATGCCTAATGATGCCTTGATTTCTGGTTTTTAAGCTGCTACCACCAAAATGATATGCTAACAGATTTGGTGGTGTTTAGTTCTTCGGAAAACTAAGTCACTTTCATTTTATGTCTAAATTATTGGACTGAAAACCCTGATTTCAACACTTAAGACCCAGAGTTTTCAAAATGGCAAATCCCAAAGCTTCTGCTATTTCAAAAGTGACCAGATACAGAATTTTACTTACTATGAACACTCATAAAACTTTTGCTGTATTGCAGACTGAAGTCAATTTCACTGGGATAGAGCCAAGGCTCTATTGCAGAAGAAGATGATATAGTGTGCAATAAAACTAGGAAATGGAATATTTCTGGTAAACTGTCTAGTCAACTTTATATGGAAGTTTGCTCTATAAGAGCTTGTAAAATGTTTAACCCAGCCAGGTATGTAATTTTCATGCCACATTACAGCATGTTTTCATGAAGTTGATGTCAGATAAGAATTGTGCTCTTGCAATTCTCACTTACAGTTTGGGATAAATGGAAAGATGCTTTAAGGTTTAAATGTTGCTATTTTCTGTGTTGTAATGCAAAATGTAACCTACACTGTAGTGGCCTTCAGGCCGTTCCCATTTTTATGGCTTTTTAAGGTATACCACATTACTTACATGTGGTTCTTTTATGAAAGTGTGAATGACAATCCACTGGAAAACTGTAGACTTATCCCATTTTAAAACCTGGGAGCTGAGTCAGAGAAAGGTCTGCATGACATACTGGCAAACCATAATTTTTGCTAAATCCACTCTTCTACCAGTGTTCTCTTTAACTAGTGCAGCAGGTGCTCATTTTGACAGCCCTCACCACTTCACCTTGCTTACACATCCATAATTTCGGATTTCTTTATTATTTTTTTCATTTTTTGTAATTTTTTTTAATAGATAAGAGTGATTCTGAAAGGGATGTCAGTATTCAAGCCATGGTGATAAAATTATATGCAAAAAAGAGATTGTTTTTGCCATGATATGATTCCACAAACAAACCATAATTACTGTCTTTGCAATTTTCAATAATTATCTTCTGCCTTTAGTTTTAATTCTTAACTCTTATCTCCCCTAAGTTTTATATGTTTTTTGTGCTCTTGTTCATTCTTATGGACCTTCAACCAATTCCGAACTCCCCAGTCCCAAGTAGGTCTCCTAAGTGCAATTAGAATATTGCTTATTCTGTCTCCCAAATCACAGATATACGAACTAGTGAATATTACTAAAGTGCTCGTTTTCATTAGTTTTGTGATACGATGTTGGTTAAAACTGGGTTAGTGCACTGAGCCAACGTTAACAAGAGAACAAGCTGTTCACATGCTCTGGTTTTGGTTGAGGTACAGTTAATTTTCATCACAGTAGCTAGTATGGGGCTGTATTTTGGATTTGTGTTGGAAACAGTGCTGATAACAGGGATGTTTTCACTGTTGCTGAGCAGTGTTTGCACAGAGCCAAGGCATTTTATGTCTCTTACACCATCCCACTGTGAGTGAGCTGGGGGTGCATGAGGAGTTATGAGGGGACTCAGCCAGGACAGCTGATCCCAGCTAACCAAAGGGATGTCCCAAAACACACCGCCTCATGCTCAGCCAGTAATAGCTGGGGGAAGAGCAAGGAAGGGGAAGGACATTTGGAGTGATGGTATTTGTCTATCCAAGTCCACATGTAATGGGGCCCTGCTGTCCTAGAGATGGCTGAACACCTGCCTACCCATGGGAAGGACTGAGTGAATTCCTTGTTTTTCTTGGTTGTGTGTGCAGCTTTTGCTTTCCCTATTAAATTGTCTTTATCTCAACCCACAAGTTTTCCAGCTTTTACCCTTCTGATTCTCTCTCCCAAACCCACCAAGGGGACAGTGACACAGTGGCTGTGTGTGGTGCTTAGTTAACACCTGGCGTTAAACAACAACAGCTATTTGTTTTTCAGATATTTCAGTTTGTGGGAACTTCCATCTCCATTTAAGCTCTCTGCTTTATAAAACCTGTCCTGTCCCTGTGCTGCCAAATACTGCCAATGAAATGTGTTCAGAAATTACAAAACAAAATAAAAACCCATTTTCATATAGAATCTCTCAGATAAAATATTTATGTTGTTTTCTAATAAATATGTTTGTGGATGTTGGTTTTACAAACCAATGTATTTGTGTCTTTAGTTATTTTCCTTTATGTTGTAAGACATACCTTATTTATGACTACATGAAATGGGATGAGCTGTCATCATTGCAGGTAGTGAAGACCTAAAGAATACCAAGTTCCAACAAGTCATGATAATCTGTAAGTTTAGTGTTAGTTTACAGTGTGGTGCGTGTAAATACAACTATTAAGCAGGTACCTATATCAAGTCTCAGGAATGGAATTGTAGGTTCTGAGGAAACACAGAATAAACTCCTATCCTCCCTTTCTTTTCAGAAACACGTGGTTTGTTTGACTGAAAATCCCAGAGAGGAAGTTGCAAAAAAAAAAATCACAAATAGATCTTTTCCAATGATAGCAGAAGCCAGAAGTGGAAATTTCTAGTTAAATAGATGATCAAAGAACAAAATTTTTATGACAGAAAGCATGAATCGCAGTTTGCATTTTTAATTCTGGTGGATGAACTTCGAGTAATTCCCAATCAGAACCTCTCTGTTCCATCTTAAGTTTTAGTATTGGCTGAAGTGATGTGGATAGAACACCTGATACATTTGAGAGTTGCAAGTAACAAGAACAGAGTAGTATTGACCCTCAAAATCTAGACCATTGCAAGGATGAAAGAAGTGTACTACTCACTCAAGTGTAAACAGACCAGTTCAAATTGCCTTGGCATCTGCAGTTTGCTTTGTGGCAAATGTGACACCAGCTTTTAAAAAGAATTCAAGAGGTATTCTTGGAAGCTACACAACAGTCTTTGTTGAGACTGAGAGAATTTGAAAAAACTATGAATCATAGAATGCATTTACTACTCATTCTATGATTCATTCTATGACTCAATTTATTCTAAGGCATATTATTACCCATCTTTCCTAAGAATGGACAAACAAGTACTCTGGGGAAGCATCCTAGAGTAAGGGAATTCCATTCAGAAAAGTGAAGTCAGGCCTCACAGATCAATTGCAGGTCTTTGAAAGAGTTAAAGGTGCAAACCAGTTGGATGGTAACGCTCTTGGCATTCAAAGTAGTCAGCAAAGTCTCCAAAGAAAGAGTGGTAAAGCAAACTGCTGAATAAGAAGGAGTGTCTGTACTTGTTTAAACAAAATAACCAAAGACAGAATAGTATTCATGAAGGTGCAAGTAGTTAGTGAAAACCCATGAATCTCCTTGCTAAGATTACTTGTGCTCATTATGATTGTAACTGCCCTGTAAAAGGGGATGATCAATGACGTAGCAGCATTGAAGATATACAGAGAAGTAAAAACAAAAAAAACCCAAGAGCTGCTGAAGAATCTCATGCAGTAAAATTAATAATAAAGTGAGAGATATATAGATAAACTTTAAATAATGCATGTGGGAAAAAATCCTAATTCTTCCTGCAAAGCAATCTGGGAAGATGTGACACACAGTTCTATGGAAACCTAAGAGCAGCAGTCAGGAAATGGCAAAAAAAAAGCTGAAGGAAAGTAATGCAGAGGAACACAGTCCTGCACCATGCCTCAGTACAAATCAGTGCTGGTCCTCCTGACTCCTGTGTGCTGTTCCTGTCCTCCCCTGTCAAAAGCTGCATCATTAGAAAAGGTTAGAAAAGAGCAAGAAGCATCATCACAGGTGTAAAACAACTTTTTTTTTTTTTTAATTAGGAAAAATTAAAAACACCAGAAACCTTCATCCTGGAAAATAAGTGAATGAGAACGAAATAATGGGGCTTTATGTTGAGAAAATCAAAAGAATGTAGCGGAGAAATAACAGAGTACCTTGAAAGAGGAGGATGGGCATCAAATTAAGCCATTACTACGCAAATTGAAAAAAACCTACTATATGAAATCTAAAAAGAAAGAAAACACCTCTACATTAGGAAAGCACAAACCACAAATCAAGGGTATCTAGAAGAGGTTCTGAGGAATAAATATTGTATTATCTCTCTGATTTTATCCTCTCTCTTCATACTTATGAACTTGCTTATCTTTACAGCCCTTATCTTTTTAATCAAGCTGCTGGCTCTCCTGCCTGGCCATTCTTTCTGCCTGTTAGAAAAGGCAACTGCTGCTTGAAAATGAGATACTATAATAGCTAAACAAGACCATTAAATTATAATAGGATGTACTCAGTCAACTTCCAGCTAATTTATAGCATGGTTATGCCTGTCTCTGCAAGACCATTTATTTTACATCTTTTTCTGCTCTAAATCTCTTCTTTTCCACATTCAAATGTTGCAAAATTTTAATGCCACTTGTTACATAATCAGCATGCCTATCTGACTAAAGCTAAAACCTATTGTAGATAAATCTATTCCATTCAGGAAATGGAAATTCAGTTTCCATGTTGCTAGGACCCATCTGTTAACTTCACAGGACTCTAAAAAATGGATGGAAATTTTAAATATATCGTTAGTGTTTTTTCTTTTCATTCATGTATCTAATGAACCTGCAAAAGGACTTCATGCAGACATATGGCCAGCATTCACAGAAATGACAGCTACATTTTTTTTAAGAATATATCTTTGGCAAAACACAGAGAAAAATTTTTTTGGCAGTTGTGGGGCTTTTGGGGTTTTTCTTCGTGCCGTTAGCCAGGTATGCCTGAAGGTACTGAAGCACACAGGAAGAGACAGTCATTAAAAGAGTTTATGCCTGTCTTACGTATTTAGGATTTTTTTTTTTCTTAGGAGAGTTTTGGGACTGTAATAGGATTTTCTACCGATTTTATACAGTGACTAGTTTAAAGGAATCAGTGCAGTATTTCTTTTCCTACTATGAAGCCTTTCATCAATCGTATTAATTATGATTCTGCAGAAAGGTCCACACAAAGTTTGTTACTTCTTAAAACTAACTTACAAAATTACGAGACAAAGGAAGAAAACACATGAAGAAAAAGTCATCCCCATGTTTCCAAGCAGTTCTATTAATAAACTACAAATTTGAAGTATAAAATAATAGACTGGGAGTGGACACATGGATATATATGCTTCCATAGTTAGTCTCTTTTCATCCTGATTGTTGAAAGTGTTTTTAAATAAAAATACTATAAATGTTCCTTTACTGATTTTGCAGTAAGTCAATATTTATCCCATTTTCCACTACAGCCAGCAGTAGTTTACTTGTTGCCAGTGTTATAAATTTTATTTAGCTTCATCCCAAAGTGGCAGGAATTTCTCTCTTTTCAATTCTCATAGATACGACATCATATTTCTTCAGTCATGCAATGAAAACTTGCCAAACTATGTGTTTTAAGATAACAAAAATATATTGAAAAGCCACTGGCTTCAACTTAAATCCTTAAATCAGCTTAAATGTTTTCACAACATCTCCCATTGTTTATCTCACTGTGCACTAAAGGTTTCAAAAGCTGGGAGCAAAAACCTGTTTTCTTTTTAGATTTTTAAAATATTTTCTTGAGAAAATTGCTGTTGTAACTTAAAAATGCTTGCATGACCATTTTCATTCATCCACCTAGGAAAAAACCTGGAAGAATCTGTGTTTTAAAAAAAAAATTATACATCTGTAAAGAAAATTTCTAATAACGGTGATTAGAAGCTGTGAAAAAAAAAAATTGTTAAAAATTATGTGTTAGAGTCCAAACCAAGAGATCAGCATTCAGGTAGAGACTGAGGGCTTCCAGAATTCAATGGCCCATTTAGGCAGTTTTTCTAGTGCTGAACTGACAGCTTCAGCTTTTCCAAGAATTAATGTGGTGGCAATTCAGAGGAATTTTTCTGATCTTTAGTGTTTTTAGCCATAGCACATAGAGAGATCATCAGATATACCTCCCTGTGCCCTGGGGAACAAGGTGCGATCTGTGCTTTGGTCATTATATGTTTTCAGAATTGCACAAAACCCACTCCATACTTCATTTTACTTTGAAGGCAGAAGGAGAGGAAAACATTTGCGTCTCTTGTTTGGAACATCTGGTGTGAATTTAATGATGGTGATACTTTCCTGAAGCCTCTATTGCCAGGGCAGGCAAAGGCCGTGGGCTGCCCTCGTTTAGATAACAAGAACATGCACTTGCGCTGCGGTGTCGTGGCTGTCTGCTTCTGGCATTTCTCGGAAAAAAGGAACTCTGCAGACGGCAAGTTATGTAACGTGGCCCAGAACTGACATGACCAACTGGCTGCCAGATGAATCTGTAAAGCTTTTAAGGAACCCAAAGATGTTTTTCTTGTTAATATCGCTTGCCGTGGCAAACTAAAGGTAGTGTGAGTGCTAGTTACTGACAGGCAGAAGTATTTTGCTTAATTGTGGCATAAAGCTAATTGATCTATTCTCTGAGCTGTCTCTAGTATCTATTACAAAAGCAAGGAGAAGGAGGGGAAGGAGGAAGAACACGTACTGTGTAAACACAGCATATTCCATCTGTTTAACATGTTTATTCCATCTGTTTTAGATGTTCTTCTTGATTTATTATGACCTCAGTGAGGTGCTCTTCTCATGCCATTGACTGGGGAGGGTTCAAGATAGCAGGCTAACAGAAATGCACTTTTCTTTCTGAAAGCTAAAATTAGATGGGCTGAATTCCTCATACTCTCTAAAACTGAAGCACCCAGTGAAACAAAGGATGTAGTGACTGCAGTCCAGGATCTGTGATCTCTACTGATCTCAGACTCACAGATTAATGAGTAGAGATTGGGTGCCTTTGAAATTTTCTTAATATGACTCAGAGGTTTTGATTTTTTAAACCTCTTTTTCTTTTTCTCTCAGAAAGATGAAGAACTTTCTGACTTAAAAACTCCACATATAGTCCTCATATACTGAGTAGTTAAAGTTTCTTACATGCTGCCTATCAAGTCATAGGTAATCCGCTTGAAATCTCCCATCCAAAAAGAAGTATATATAAAAAAGCTAAATTTCTCATATTAACAGAGACCATTTACCCCATACATCCCTTTTCCAAGATGAAAAGAAAATTTCCAATTTCTATCTTGTAACACAAAATGCAATGTCTTTTTCTTGCAGTAAGGAGCTTTCACAGCTTAGCATTTTCAGTCACAGTCACAGTCTTTGGCTTATGCAACTGCTTTACTGCTGTCCTCTTTGAACTCTACCATTATCTTGTCTATTGGGTGCGTTAGCCCAGCTGATTATCTCCTTCTTGGTTTCACAGAAGGAGTCTCCATAGAGAGAATCTTCATGCCTTTGCAGAGTAGAGAGCAGATGTATACTCTCACCCTCTGCAGCAGGAGCAATCCATGATTGCTTGACTTCATACCTTCATCACATTTGCAAAGAAATACTGTCTGCTTATTTTTACTCCTGAAATTTTCCCTCCAAGGCTGACCAGGCATCTGCTCAATGTATTGAGGGAATCAGTGAACAGATTTAGACGATTTATTGCTGGCACCACACGTTACTGAACAGGGCACCCACAATACTGCAGTCTCTTCTGCAAGGTCATTACAGTTTTTCACTCTTACAAACACTTCTCTTATATTCTGCTCTAGAATTGGTGATGTATTACTCACTTCAATTACCATCATCTTGTACGTATCAGTGCTGGTACTAAATTCAGGCTGCTGAAGACTGCATCACTACTACCCCATATTCCACTGGAGTCATGGCTTCCACCTATGATAGCAGTGGTAAGGGAACCAAGGTAACTGTGTGTAGTACAACAGAGAAAAATGGCTGCAAAGGTGAGGCAGGGCTTCTATTCAAATGGCTCCTTTCTGTTGAAATATGAAAGTGCTTTCTCAGTCCAATACCACATATTTTATACAGTCACCTTCCCCATACATTAGAAGATAAAAACCAAAACTGCGCATACTGTTCTGAACCTTTTTGCAAAGCTTGAGTTAAAGACCCTTATATATTTGTTGAAATAAGTGTTTTCAAGCATCCCTCTTAAGCACAATCCATTTTGATCTGCAGAATGCAGCCCACTATGAGTTTCAAAAGATTTGTTCTTCCATATCAGATAGTAAATGCTTGTTTAGATGACAGATTTTGTTTAGACTAAAATCATATAATCACAGTTTGGATTGGAAGGGTCCTTAATGATCATCTCTTTCCAACTCCCCCCACCATGGGAAGGGACACCTTTCACACAACCAGGTTACTCAAAGTCTCATCCAACCTGGCCTTGAACACTTCCAGTGATGGGCCATTCACAGCTTCTCTGGACAACATTTCCCAGTGCCTCACCACCCTCACAGTAAGTATTTCTGCCGTCTTTCTACCATTACTCTTTCAGTTAAAAGCCATTCCCCCTAGTCCTACCATGCCATGCCCTTGTAAAAAGTCCCTGTATAGAACTCTTGTAGCCCCCTCCAGGTACTGGAACGTGCCCTAAGGTCCCCTGGAGTCTTCACTTTTCCAGACTGAACAACCTCAACTTTCTCAGCCTGTCTCCATAAGAGAGGTGCTCCAGCCCTCTGACCATCTTTGTGGACCTCCAATGGACTTGCTCCAACAGGTCCATGTTCTTCCTGTGTTGGGATCTCAGGAGAGCTGGACATAGCAATCTGGGTAGGATCACACACGAACAGACTAGAGAGGCAGAATAATCTCCCTCGCCCTGCTGGCCACTTCTTTGGATGCAGCCCAGGATGCAGCTGGCTTTCTGTGCTGCTAATGCACATCTCCAGGTCTGTCAAGCTCCTTGTCCAACAACACTCCCAAGTACTTCTCCTCAGGTTTGCTTTCTGTTCATTCTCCACCCAGACTGATTTTGTGCTTGGGATTGCCCCAGCACAGGTGCAGGACCTTGCACTTCATTGAACTTCATGAGGTTTGCACAGACCAACCTGCCAGGCGTGTCAAGGTCTCTCTGTGTGACATCCTTCCCTCCAGCACGTTGACTGCCCCACACAGCTCAGTATCAGACCAAACTTGCCCTCGATCCCACTGTCTATGAGGAAAAAAGATGTTGAACAGTGCTGGACCCAGTACTGAGCCCTGAGGATACCACTGGTCACTGGTCTCCACTTGGACGTTGAGCCATTGACCACAACACTTTGAGTGTGACATCCAGCCAGTTCCTCATCCACCACGTGTTCCATCGGGGAAATACACACCTCTCCATTTCAGAGACAAGGATGTCGTGTGGGACAGTGTCAAATGCCTTGCACAAGTCCAGACAATGTCAGTCACTCTTCCCTCGTCCACCAACTTTGTAAAACTGTCATAAGAAGCCGTCACATTGCATTTGAAAATGTTTTACTATATTAGAGAGCATATACATGAATATTTGATCATTCTAATGGTACTTTTTGTGCGGAATGATTTGTCTCCATTCAAATACTTTTTCTTTGTTTCCTTTTATTTCGTTCCTTTCCCTTATGAAATATGCCAATCCATCTGTATTACATTGGTATTCTGTAGCCCTGAATCCTAAACTATTCTAGAGAAAATGGTAGATTTTGTCCCTAGATTTTGCCCAAGGATTTCAAAGAAATGTGACATCCATGAGAACATCAACTCTGCTAATATGCTTTTCCATTAATTGCCAGGCCTTAAAAATGGAAAAGCTACCAATGATAGAAAAAAAATGTGAGGAAAAGTAAAACCACAAGGTAACACAGAATTAGATTCTAGAAATAGATGTATCAGCCCTTGAAGACAAACTCTGCAAAAAATCTCCATGATCATTCAGCACAGACCATGTAAGATTTCTTTTTTAATTTTTCTTCTAGCAGTTGTCTTGAAAACACTTTAATTCTATTAAATTTAAGAGACACAACATTTATTTAGCCTTCCCATATTCACTTTTTTATTAAACTTTACCTCTTGTTTACTGTGTCACAGATATTTGCTCTTTGAGATAAAAGTCAGGGCACATGATAATACCTGACATCACTTTTCTTGTTGCCTTGAGAATGTTTCCACTTTTCGTTTGACAAGCCAAACAAAAATACTTTTTGTGTCTTGGAGAGTCTCTTTGCATGCACACGTGTAATTAAACAGTGCTGATACAAGTGAGGTTTAGAAGGTTTTCATGTCTAGGAAGTTTTATTTATCTCTTACTAAGAAACTTGTATTTCCATCTAGAATTCGAAACCCTTTCAACCATTATCTGAAATTAAGACAAAAATAGTTAATGTATATTGATGATCCCATTAAAGATCATAACTTGAAGTTGCAAGTGAAGAAAGTGAAAACAAGTGTTTGTTTTGCACATGCATCCATTCTGTTTATATAGGAAATTGGGCACATATACAAGTAGATGACCCAAATTAGTTGTTTGTTCACATGGGTGATGAGGAAAATAAAGGCTATAAAGCATAAATATGCAGCTGCACCAATGACCATGTTCAAACCAGGTATGCAATTGCTTATGTATGATGTCGAATAGTCAATGTTTACATCATTTTTACTGCTTGACATAGATATTTTATAGTACTACCAGTATTAGTTTATACTTTGCCAGCTGAAAAGAACTGGTTATGATACGAAGGCACTTCCACTTTCGTGTACATGACAATAACAAAAATCTCCTAGATCAATCAGAATACTCAGAATGCTTAGAAATATGAAATATTATTTCTTTGTGCATTTTTACGTTCAGTAGAAATCTGTCAATACTGCCTCAGCCTTTGTAAAGTCTTAAAGATTTTTTTTGCTGGCACATTGAAACATGACAAATATACAGAATCAGGTACATGTATTTCAAGGAAAGGATGAAAATTTTTCAGTTATCTGACAATCTGAGTAGAATAATTTATTCAGTCTCAGGTATTATATTTGTACTCCGTGAATGTGAATAGTTCTGTTTTTAATGTCTCTTTTATGTGATACAGAGAAGCAATGATCTTCAACTAGGATCGAGCTTACTCAATGCATCTAAGCAATATGCTAAAATTCAGTTCTAGTCTTTACTGGTATTTATATAGAAAACTGTTGTTTTCTGTGGTGAATTATATTGCTGATGTCCTTCCTTTCCAACATGCAAAGCTTTCCAATCAGCAGGCAGAGTTGCAGGGAGGCATTCTTGACCCAGGCTTGGCATTACCTAGTAATATTCTATCATGAATCTTGCTTGTAGATTATTTGAGCATTACTTTATAAAATATTACGTGCAAATATATAAACTGACCTAATTGTTTTATTTAATTCCTTCTTCATGTCAGAGAGCAGAAGAGCAATACACTCCCTCCCTTTTCAGTGACTGCCTTTCAGGTGATTCATTTGGCTCACTTTAGCTGTGGGATTTAATTTTCAGTGATCAAACTTGAAACAGATCTTGGGATTTCTAAATCTTTTATGTTATCTGTGTGTGGTCTGCAGAACGTTTGGGGGATGTATGTGACAGAGTGTCAAACTTCATATTGTCTGCCATAGTCAAGACAGAATATGCCAGAATAACATCTGGGTTGTTAAATGGGAATAAATCCCTCAATTTCAGGGTTTATTCTGAAACCATCTGTTCTAGAAAAACCAAAAGAGTATGCGGCACATATGAAACTGCTCCAATGGTTTTACAGAACAGCAATCCAGATCAGAGTGAACCTGAAGATCAGGGAAAAAGTTAACAGATCTTCTGGTTGTATGGATACTAAAGAGTTTATTATATAATACACATCCTTTTCAGTCTTTAGACGTCCTGCTGGATTTAGCACAATTATGATGTCTACATATTTCTACAAGGTTCAGGAATTCCTTGAATCCTGATACTTGTGCATTCATTTGATTAATCCATTCCTTGACTGAGGGAGATTATATCCTTAAAGCATCAGAGCCCCACAAAACAATGACATGGTATATAACAGCAAATCAAGATATACAAGCTATATATGTAAGCTATATATACATATATACATAAATACATATATACATATATATATATGATATATACTAACATATATACATTTTGTATACTATCAAGTTTCCAGATCAGACTTCAACTCCTATATCCCAAGGATACTGAGTTTTTCACCTTTCAGTTGATACTAGCTNCTTTAGGCTCAGGAGTCAGGCTTTGGGAAGCTGTATTGTTTTTTACTTTCTGTTTGGTTTCTTTTGTGTAACTGGTATCACAAGTCATGCCTTGTATGCAGCTGTTACTTTTACACTGTTCCATCAGGGAACAATTTGGTTATGTGTTTCAAATGTAAAACTGAGTGAGGAAATATTCTGTATTAAAATCTTCTTCCTTAAATCCTAATGCTTGGAAATATATTACATGTGAAAGTTAAACTTCTAAAAATATTTTTTTTAAATGATGCTTATGGTAGCTTGAGGACAGCAAAAGCTGGAACTTATCCATCACTACCTATGAAAATGTTTGCCATCCATGTGCAGTTGCAAGTGTCTTCCCACAGATATTTTTGTATAACTTCAGATACCTTAAGAAAAATCCTTGATTTATTTTGATAATGTATGTCTAGGCTGACATTTAATTTTACCTATTTCATTCACAAGGAAGTATTTTAATATGGATGTCATATATATATATATGTATGTATGTGTTTCTGCAACAAGAGTGTACTTTGCTCATGTGCATGGCAATTGCCAAGTCTTTAAAGAATGCATTGAAACCACCTTCTGACTATAGATGCAGAACCCCTTAGAATGCACAGAAAGGCCAATTTAATGTTTCAAGTCTGTAGGTTTTTCTTAAATACATTTCTAAAAGAGTTTTGTTAAATGAATTATACTTCGTAGATAAAAGGGAAAATGTGATTTAACCATCACAGTTTGTTAAGCAGAAATAATAAGGAGAAATGGCTGTACTACTTGTTACATCTGGCTTCTCTTGCATAACAGAGGATTCTTGGTTGTTCTCTTCAGCCCTTTTCCTATCAACTCAGGTTTTAATAAATAACTTCTTAATATTTATACACTTTATGTTCTATGCTAGCATATATGTTATCCATGGCTTTGTACAAATGAATCACTTTCAAAGGGATAGTGGTTTTATACTTTCTGATTTCACAAAGGAACACTTTGAAGGAATATTAAGAAGCTGTTCATATCCAAGTTCTCAATATTATATTTGTTAAATCTTACTCATTTTTCCTACGGGGACCCTAGTAATCCTCTAAAATCTTCTTAAGCAGGACATTTATAGTAGCTGAATCAAAGTAATATTATATGCTTAGAAACACACAGGATAAGAATTTGAGACCTTAAATACAAATTAATGGATGCATAAACAAGAAGGAAAAAAATGTTAGTTAATGCTTAATGTTTTTGGGTAGAATTGCAGTGATTTTATACAATTCTTGATTGTACCACAGATCCCCTGGGAAGGTAATTTCATCTCTTTTTATCTTTGCTTCTGCTTGCCATAACAGATCATAAGATACACTTTCTTCCTATACCTGTTGTATTTAATGATGATCACTTTTCAATTTAGAAACAGTGTTACCCTGTCACATTCTGAGTAACCTGACCTGTAAATCATATTTCTGCCGTTTATCTGAGAGTTTCTACAAGACTGTTAATTATTTAAATTTCTATTCTAAATCCATTAGGCAACAAAACACATACCAGTCCTTTTGTGAAGATGGTATCAACTTCAGCTTTTAGAAGCAGTTTTTGAATCAAATCAATTTACAGGTCTCATAGCTCTCTATTTGGGGAAAAAAGCTCCAGTGTATGTCCATAAATTAAAATTAGTTAGACAAACTAGGCTTCTATAGCAATGAGGTGAAGTACTACCAAAATAAAGAACAACCCTTCCCATAGAAAATAGGGAATATAAATAACACAATATTTAATAAACTTTGTTCTTCTGGGCTTGCAGCAAGGATTTAATAACATCTAGTACTAAGATAGTGAAGTAAAATCATTAAAATTTTAACTCATTTCCTCATGTTTAAGGTCTTATTTAGTAATATATGTAAGGAGTTTAATGGTTAAATTAGAAACATACTGAGAAGAATGAGCTTCTTTATGTAGAAATCAGTGAAAATTGTCTTTAGAATGATCAGCTTGAAGTATTAATAAACACTTTAATCTGATTTTAAGCATCTATTTTGAATTTAAATAGTATTCATAGTCTGCAATTCAAAGGAATAGACACGGTACAGAATTTTAAAAATATACAGTATATTTCTGGGAATGAAATTTAGGAAATGCATTTTGCCTGTGTAGTTATTCTTTTACTAAATAGCTGAGAGTAAGTAACTAGAAAGTTGGTGCAGAATACCGAAACTAAATTTTGGAGTGAACCATGTAAATAGGATCATAATCCCAAATATTCCATGGAAGTGTTTCCTATGAATAAAGAAAAAAGAAAAAAAGACAGGATGAGGCTTCTGAAAAGTTCTCTGAAGGATGCCTGTTTTTTCTTTTTTCTCTTCTCTCTACAGCATAAAGAGATAAATACCCTAATTTTAATAATCCTTGAGTTCAGCCATAAACAAAAGCACATGGATCAGGAAAAAACAGAGATGAAATTGTTCAACTTGTTAGAACCATCTTGTCCAAACTTCCTGGTATGACAGGTTCACTTTCATCCTTCTTGGCGCTGCTGTTCTATATTGTGAAGATTATTGACTAAAAAGAATGAAAATTGGTTTTCTCTTTAATAAACTCACTTCTAACAAAAGTGGACTTGTGGTGATCCTGAGCTTACTTAATGAAATACTAAATATACATATAGTATTAAAAGCCAAAGCTTCTAATACCCACGATTTTTTTTTATACTTTAATATTAAAAAGAGACAAAATCCTAATAATAAATCACAGTTAATCAATGGAAGTTGTTGTATAAAACATCATCGAGCAATGACTTCTCATTTGTGCTTTGAACAGCTTCACCAAGACATTTTGACTAGTGAATACAAAGTACATGATATAAAGCAAAACACTTTTTTTTTCTTGTGAAGTAAAGTGTTCTTTTGCTAAGTATAGACAAGTGCTACACAGCATAAATATTTGGGATTTATACTCAAGTGCTTAAAGATGTAGGACCACCTAAGCAGTAATCGCTGTTAAGACTGATGCTTAAAACCATTCTGCTGGGACAAATGACAGTGCTACCAGCCTCTTTCCAAGTGTCCCATGCTGGCCAGTGCTGCCAACAGTGGATCTGGCCAGACGTCAGATCAGGTGGGTGGGATAAAACATTTCCTGGGCTCCTGCTGCCCTTGCAGGCACAGCAGGGAGCACTTTGGCACCAACAGATCACAACACAGAAAAGCAGCCGGAGAGAATCCCAGGTCGTGCTAAATTCAGCTGGTTAAGCATCTTCTTTCAGGATTTCCTCAGCTTACCTAATCAGAAAAAAACCTCTTGTGTTTGAGAAAATATATCTTAGAAAAATGAAGTGCATGAAGATTGAGATCAACCTGGGTTCAGCTCCTTCTCTAGCTGAGCTCTTCCCATTTCTTCTGTTTTCTAGAAGCTACCGTTTGGTGGGCCTACCAACTGTATGGGAACAGGGAAGGGGGACCAGGCTCCTGGGGTCAGAGCAAGCACTGGACATTTTGTGGCGATCTCAGGGCTAGATTCAGACAAGCCAGTGGAACTATTCTCACCAAGTTCAGTGAGATTGGATGCCGACAAGCACCAAGAAGTTTGATGTAAATCAAGGCAGGCAAATCTTTTCACTGGCCCCAGTGTTATGGGCGATCATATAACCAGCTGTGAGATTTATGCATTTTAGGTGACATGAGTGTTAAAATTTGCTTTCAGAAAATAAATTATGGTAAAATGTAAGGAATGTGTAATTTAAGCTGTTCACCCGAAACATAGGTATTTTCCCTAGTGGAACAAAAGTTGCATATTGTTGCTATGATACCTCATCAGGAAAAGTTATTTGAGCTGTAGAGATGATTTTTCTAATCACTTAAGACTTCCAAATCCATTTAGAAATACTGCTTTATGTTTCCAAATAGGCATTGCAGTTAATATTGTGCGTTGATACATAAGCAAGACCAATACACTCACTCTCTTGCCATGTTTTTCTCAAAAACGCTTGCCCCTATTTGCCTATAGGAATACTATTATTGGTTTGACCATAATTTTGAAGGCATTTAATTTGTTTCTGTTTTATAGTATGTTTGAAAGGATGTAATCTAAACAGTTCATTGTTTTCTGCTTAGAATATGATGAAAAGCATTGTGAATAATAATTATTAGATTGGATTATTCCCAGCTATCCTTAATCACACAGTTAATAATTTTGATTAAAGCCTTATGTTAGAAATATTTACTACATTATAGTGAACATCTTAATTGCCCTGAAGTGTATTATGGTTTTTTCTGTAAGAGATGTCTCTGAATATTTAGGACATCTCTTGTGATGGCTCTGAAATAGCTGAATAGCAAAACAGAAAGTGGAAGTTACTTTTGTATTACCCTGCTCTTGCACAAATCTTTCTGCTGCTTATAATCATTTGAAAACATTGTCTTAGCAACTCATATGTCCATCATACACCAAGAGTTCTTTCAGCCAGTCCGTATAACAAGTGCAGGAAGAGTTCAGTCTACTGCTTTCATAGTACACAAATCCTTTAACTTTGCAGTGAATCACCAAATGTTCCAAGTTAACTTTAGAAAGGTGAGCAAGCATGGGGTCCGTAAGCTGTTGCTGAAAATGCAAGATGAGTGTTTCTGTACAAAACAGTAAATGAGTCCCAGCATATTTTACGGAGGTCAAGGTACTTGAACCATTCGTTTATGTCTGTGGAAAGCAGAGGTTCTGAAGATGGCTCAAAACAGTAACAATCTGCACTTAGATGCTGAGGTGTGAATGTAGACACCTGACTCAAAGTTCTCAATCACCCTTCAGATGCCCTTGAGAAAGGAAATCAAGGATCCACATTTCGCTCAAAATATGATTGTGCTTTGGTATCTAGACCTCCTCGATCTCAAAGCTACTTTAGCAAACCTGCTTGTAAGCAACAAAACCATGAGTATTTCATTACATCCATGCTATTGGTAGGAATTGTAGAGCAGTTGTTTCTTAGAGTAGAGCAGTTCAGGATAAATTAACTGGTACTGAGAGCTTAAGCATTCCTTCAGTCAGTAAACAAAAGTAACTTGACACTTGTAGCCTTTTTACTAAAGTAAGAGCTAAATAATTCTGCTTTGAGAATAGGCAGCACAGTTTTGGGGGTTTTTTTGGTCATTCAGTCTGTATCAGGCAGGTCTGGATCCATCCATCAGGAGGGAACCATCCTCAGTAGAGCTTCACCGTGGGTCACTATGGCAGACTCTTTCTGACTTACCCTCTCCATGCTAAGTACAAACAGAGCAATGAAGTCTTGCACTGCAGTCAGAAAAGAATTTGTGTATTCTACTTCTGTGTATGTTGTGGAGAGAATTCCCTGACCAGATGAAAAAAAAAAGATAAAATTACATCTACCACTAGTATTCACTAGCCTTACTTATGAGACTATTTCATAAACTCAGAGAACATCTAGAAATGATGGTTGAATGGAAAAACAGATTTAACTGCAGATTATAACTTTTGAAACCTGTGTAATTTCTTAGTAGATTTTCATATCAGGAAGCTTTCAGCTTTACTCCTTGGAAGTTTTACAGATGATTGATGGTATTGGTGTTGAGCTTGGTTCTGAATAAACTGATGTCAGACAAGGGTGCTTGTCCCTGTTTTGATGGATGCGGTGTTTTATGAGCACAGTGAACCACTGCTAAATGTTGAGTAGATGTGCGCTGTGCTTAAAATGTTCACTGTGCAATGGATAAGTACTCCCATGTCAGGTATCTGCTGTAATTTCGTATCCAGGCTCAAGATAATACTGAGCTCTGATGGGAATTTCCTCCTGATGCACCAAGGATTCTTACTCTAAGGATGCTAGTATGTTGCACTTCTGGGAAGGGGCAATAAAATATTTGCCTTCTGTCCCGTAAAAGTAGTGAACATTATGGCAAAATTCTGCCGGTGTTGAAGACTAAATCGTGAATGGCTGTTTCTGCCACTGGACAAATTCCCTGTTTCCTCTGTAACATTTTTCTGTTAGGGAATTCCATGACAGACAGACTTCAGTTGTGCCACCTGGAAAACCCTATCTCAGTGGAGAAGAACTACACAGCCTGTCTGAGAGCAAAACTGATTGTCATCTTGCTAAGAAGATGCTACTAGAATGTGATAGAAAATGTGATCACTGAGCTACAAAAAGCTGGAATGATTTTCTGATGGTTGGTCAGTGAGATAAAAGCCAGGCTCTTTTGATGTGTCCATGGGAATGACAAAAGCCATGATATAGTATTTTTACATCAAAATCTGTCTAAAATGGCACAGTTATTGCTGTCTAACTATGAATAGTGCCTCTGTTTTCACCTTTTAACAGCTATGGAAGAAGAGCATGGACAAATGTATGGTTGGTTTTTTGCCTTATCCAGTTTTGGAGGATCAGTTGGTCTTTATGTCAGAGACGCATCCCCAGGAGCTGTGGACAAGATATTTCTCCTTACAAATATGTCTCTCTCTCTCACACTACTGAATTCTGACAATTTCATAGGAATCTTCAGTGCTTTGCAAATGCTTATCATCAACCCTCAGTTTTCCAAAAGCCCAAATTTTCACTTGGTCATCTTGCCCGTGGTGTAAATCTTTTTTTTGCTCTTGACAAACTCCCCCAAATACCAAAATATCAAAAGCTGAGACTGTTATATTTCTGCATAAAAACCATGTTATTCTCATCCTATGGAAGCAACCATTACAAAAACACAGCTATGTGTAAGGGATGAGTGATCCAATTCTGATTTTGTGACACTGCTTTCAAGTCTTTTTTTTAAAACTCCAGGGAAACCCTCAAAAAAGCTAATGCTGTTTTTTGAGCATGTCAGAAGAGATGGAGAACATCTAGAGTAGTTTTCTAAACAATCAGGTTTCTGCTCTGTGGGCCAATGCAGCATATCCTCTGAAGTCTTTAGGAAGCTTTGTACAAGATTCACCTCAGGACAGCCATTCTAGATGGTACATGCTGAACCCTTTCTCAGCTTTAACTAGGAGACCTGTCCAGAGATGTTAAAGAAAAGGCTGGCCCAAATTTGCTGTTTACTCCTTTCTCCGAAGGCAATTTGGAATTAAAATCTAAAATTCACACAGCTGACTGAAAAGTCTGTTGGTCAAGTCTGTTTCTGGACACCTGGTTGCAATCTGCTCCTTTTCTTCGAGACAAAGACTTCTGGGCAGTGGGGAGAATGTGCTGACGAACGGCCCTTGTGGAACGTGCTAGCCAGCACCTCTACAGTTTGAGCCTTCCAGGTCATTGCACTGCATCAGTCTCTGATACAGGGTCATTCCCTTCATTTGTCTGATTTCTCTGGAGGTATTGTTTCCCATTCCACTTTGAATATCATGTCCTTAATGCCATTTTCCCAGGTGTGTGGTCTAGAATGTTTCTGGCAGCAGCATTCCAATTCAGGCTGAGGACATCTTAAGATAATTAGAGAGAACTAAGTGTCTAGGTGTCCTCCTCATTACCAAAAATACTACTTGCCTTTCAAAAAACTCCTGCTGAGAACCTGAAACTCTGGCAGTCTTTTCTGCTGATCTTACACTGTTTGTGGGGAGTATGCTGGGTCACTAAATCCCAGAGCATGTTCATTTTAAATTCAGCAGCAGCAGGAATTTAGTGGAGAGATTTGCTAGAGTGGTAGTATGCAGTGGACCCATCTTCAAAGAACACCCAAGGGACTTTAACAAACAGGGCATGTCAAATGTTGTGTTTGGAGTTGAGCTAGTGCTTGAGATCATGTATTCAACACAGTCCTAAACATTCAAGTTCTCCTGTTCAGAATCTTATCCCCCCAATAACTAATGTAGAAACTTTTCTTTTGATACTTCCACTTCCTTCTGCTCATTATTGTATGCCTCTGCTATGTAAGAATCACATAATTTTGCAATGAGATTTTGACATTTGGTTGCACAGAATTATAAAATCGGAAACTTTCAGAACTGGCAAAAAACTTTGTGCTTCAACTCTGACTTCCTTGTGAAGTCAAGGTATCTTAGGATTCAGAGTGCTGAGAAATTGCATTATTAAAATACTCAGGTCATATGTGGAGATGTTCACATTAACCATAAACATGTTTTATATTCTCAGTTCTTCTCAACACATAACATGTGGCCTGTTAATTCCATAAGTTCTATTAGCTGCAAAGCTGTAGAAATGAATTTCCATTTAAGAAGACATAATCAGGGCATAGAAATTGTTGGTCCTCTTAGCTTAGAAGGACCTGTCATCACCACACTATGGATAATTTAAATGTGCTTCGGATGGACTGAACTTAGCTATGAACTTCTAAGTACAGTTTAAGTGTGCAGTGTTAAAATTGGCAAATAACATCTAGTAAAATACTCAGAGTTTGTATTGTCATGGTCAAAAAAGGTCAGCAAAAGTCTTTCTATTCCCTGGTTTTAGTTTTCCACATGGATTTTTTGACAGGTTAAAAAAACCCCACCAACAATCCAAAACTAAAACCAAACCAAAACAAGGATAAAAACCAATGAAACAGCCAAACAAAAACCCCATGACAACAACATAACAACAACAACAACAACAACAAAAACCTCAAAACAATGCCCTAAATGGAAATATATTTGTTTGCTACAGAGTTCCAAAACATGGATGCCAGTTGTTCATGTGTCAGGATGTCTCCTTTTCTTTTCTCCTAGATAAAAGGAAAGAGGGAGCCATGACCTGTAATTTTGGATAGTCCCTGTGGCATGACTATGGAGACTCTATGGAGATGTAAAGGTTAATTATGCTTCACTCTCCTCTTGATTATAAAATGAAAAATCTTGGCTTATGCTTAGGAGTAATTTTTCTTTATACAATCAGACTGACAGTGCTACCCAATTAAAAATGAATTCTTAACTACTAATCATATGCCTTCTCAATAGATCATAAAAACTAGTGAAAGTTTTTAATCAGAATTATTTCTAACTAAAATGAAATTTCAGAATAATATTGGTACATCTATTTTTAGAGTTGTCTGTGGCTTTGACCTTATCTCTTCCTTCATGGACTTCAGCGTTTTATGCTGAGTGGATTTTGGGTTTCTGGTTGGTTTTTCTTGTCTGTGACATTTTAATGATTGTTTTCACTTTTTGATGTTCTTTATAGTGTCTGTGTCCTGAGGATATTCTATTGGTTCATGAGATGGTTTTGACTGCAAGGCCTTGGGATAATGACGATACTGTGTGCTGGTTTTGGATGGGGTAGGGTTTTCTTCACAATGTCAAGTATGGTGCTGTATTTTGGATTTGTGCTGGACAAAGGGCTGATAATACAGAGATGTTTTTGTCATTGCTGAGCAGGGCTTACACAGAGTCAATGCCTGTTCTGCTTTTTGTACTGCCAAGCTGGTGAGGAAGTCAGGAGTACGTGGGAGGCTGGGGAGAGGCCCACACTGACCAAAGGGATGTTCCAGACCATTTGACATCCTGCTCAGTATTTCAAGCTGGGCACAAGAAGGAGGAAGGAGGGGATGTTTGGAGTGACGGCATTTGTCTTCCCAAGTCACTGGGAGGTGTGAGGGGGCCCTGGTGTCCTGGAGATGTAAAACACCTGCCTGCCCATGGGAAATGGTGAATGAGTTCTTTGTTTTTCTGTGCTTGTGTGTGTGGCTTTTGCTTCCATATTAAACTGGCTTGATCTCAACCTGTGAGTTTTCCAGCTTTGACCCTTCTGATTCTCTCCCTGGTCCATCCTGCTGGTGGGGCAGGGAGCGAGAATGGCTGTGTGTGGTGCTTGGTTGCTGGCTGGGGTTAAACCACCACACACAGTCACGGGACATTCCTCATCTACACAGACGAATCCATTGGTCCCAGTGACTCAGTCAGAACTGCAGAGGAACTGTCAAACTGGTCTGCAGCTGTAACATTCAGCACTCCATAACCAGAGCAGGTACTTGCCAATGACAGATTAGGATTTCTTTGAAATTCCACTTTTCTGTTCAAAACCTTCTTTTGTTTGAGCTGTAAGGTGAACATTTGAATGCACGAAAGCTGAAATCTAAACCTTTGCTAGGATGTTAAGTGAAAGGTTACGTCAGTGTGTACTGACATAGGGTCATTGAACCACAGCATCAGAGGATCACAGAATAGTTTGGGTTGGAACGGACCTTAAAGATAATCTAGCTGCAACGCCCCTGCCGTGGGCAGGAACACCTTTCACTAGACCAGGTTACTCAGAGCCCCATCCAACCTGGCCTTGAACACTTTCAGTGATAGGGCATCCACAGCTTTTCTAGGAAACCTGTTCCTGTGTCTCACCACCCTCACAGTAAAGAATTTCTTTCCAACATTTAATTTAACTCTCCTCTTGTAGTTTGAAACCCTTCCCCCTTGTCCTACCACAATCTGCCCTACTATAATGGTGTATTTCATAGATTTCAGAAATCTCTACCTGAAACACCATCAAGACTACTTTTTCTCCCCCACAATTTCACAAAACATTACAAGGAAACTTATTTTGCCTTTTTCTATTGGTTTTTATGCCTTTTTTTCAGTGAAAAATGTTTTTTCATTCCTTTTTTGGCATGAAATTTCTGGGGGAAAAAACCCCCAGTGCTATTTGTTGACAAAAATAGCTGAATGTACAGCTTTAACTTTGAGGGATGCAGACAGTTAAAGGATATTGAGATTCCTAAGGATACCTTCCCATTTTATGTTCTATCACTGAATGTTAATAATGGATGTGCCTTGAATATTTTGGAATGCAATGTCATGTGTCTGAAAGCCAAGAGTGTCACAGATACGATCTGTAAATTTATTTTGATTAGAACTCACTGTACCGTGTCATGTATACTTTCCCTTTCTGGATGTTGTATAATCATGCAAATTATTTCAACAAAAATAATTTTCTATATAAGGAAATAGATACTCCTAAAAGCACAGTACCATGTTCCTGTCCTTGGTCTGGAATTTAGATCCTGTTTTCTCTCATAAATGGATTTAAAAACTCAAGAATATATAATGTCTGTATGAGTTAAGCACATGTTCCGAAAACCAGAAACATTTAACTTTCTCTTTTTTTCAATAATATCTCTTTAGAGCTTGCCATCAGAATAAATGCATGGTTTTGTACTAGCATTCAGTTATTTTTTCCTGCATTCTAATTCTATTTGCATTTCTTTTTTGTTCAACTCATTTTTTCCTTTAGTCAGACAAGTCTATCTGGTCCGTGTCAGAACTATGTTTTGCTTGGGAAGGTCTTCATCAGTTTCTTCCATTAAATGAAAATCTACAGGGCAGTGTGCTGACAGCCTGTGTAACAACTCAGAGGCTTCTGTTCACAAAATAAATTCTCTACGTGTTGAAGAACTAGTAAACTTTCTTTTCCAAAATTGTGTCTGTGACATGATCAAGATATTCCCAATATTAAAATAACTGTGCCATGATTAGGGCTTTGATTGCTAATAATGATCATGATTATCACCGTAATGGTTTTTTTATTCATACTTAATCAGCTAATAATCCTGACATTTTGCTTTGTCACATGAAAGGTGGTTTTTTTAAAGTGATCGAGACTACTAGATTCATTTATATGCTAGAGATTAACAAGGAGTAATAAATATGCCAATGATATATTAGAGAAACTGAATTCTCTGTTATTGGATATTAAGACTAAGCACCTTTTGAAAGCACTTGAGACACAGCCACTCTTGCTCCCATACTGGGACAGGAGAAAAAAGGTGTGAATTATTTGTATGATTCAGCAGACTTGACAAGGAGTCAGAGTTAGAGATCTGAGACCATGTGAAATGGTGGCAGAAAGCAGTTGTGATGGAGTGTAGCTTTAACAGCTGTGGTATCAAATACAAACCTGAGATGCATTTCGATGGTGCAAACCCCTTTGTATTCTCTAGCTCATTCAACAAGAAAGAAAAGGAGACAGCTTTCTGAGCACATGCTTTCTTACCTACGTTGAAACTTGGAGTTTTGTATGTTTCATGTCCTTTCTCCCTTAGTCTGTCTGTCATCAAGAAAAAAACCAAAACACCAAGAAACCCTTGTTTAGCACCTGATTCTAAACTAAATATATAATTCTGGGAAGCCTTTCAGCCAGAGGATCACTGCTCAGCCCAATCTCTTAACCTAGATGTAACCTCACCAAGTGTTTTATAGAGTTCTAAATTTTCCTTCCAAATTCTGCCAAGAGGAGCCTCACAAAAGGCAAGGCACTTCAGCAGGCTTTGCCATTATTTATTTCTGTGGGGATTTCACAGTATTTGGGGATTTCTCAGTATTTGACATTCTTATTGTCTAAAATCCCAGATTAGTCCTGTTCTTCATTAACTTTCTTATGATCCCTAGCATCCTCTTTTCCTAGGCACTTGGTAATTTAAAATAATGGGTTTAGATCATGATCCTCTACTTCTTTATTATCACCAATACTGAAAAGTTAATTTCAAATGAAAGAAGTATGTAGCTTTTCTGTAATATAGAAATACTTGATATTCACTGTTGGAAGTTATACAGCTGTATTTCTTATGGTGGCAGATAAAATAGAAAACTTGCAAGATAAAAATGTTCTAACAAGAAGAAGAAAAACCCTCATTGCCTTGGGTGTATCAAGACATGTCAAGGTAACTCATGAGTCAAAGTAAAAATTACGTCTGATTATATCAACAGTTCTTTACGTTTGAGGAATAAACCAGGGCAGATTCTCATCTTCTTATGCTGAATAGCTTCACAGCAGAAACCTACCATGCCTTATGGGAAATAAGGTGCTCCTCAGCAAGATGAAGTGCACAAGGACCTTTATGATCATGTTCCTGTGTTAACAGGGGATGGCAAGGTCATTACTCCTTGTGTAACATTTCTGTAAGTGCCTGGAATTTGGAAAAGACATTATGGGTTAGTTTCTTGTTGCCATTTAACCTTTGCCATCAGTTTGGGATTTTTTTCCTTCTCTTGGAATTAAATACACCACGACACTAACTGGTGATGCCATGAAGAGCCGTGAATCAGTATGCATCAATCTTTCCAAGTGCACTGTAACTCTAAGGAAAACCTGAAATTTGGTTCACACTTTATTCTGCAATGTTCTCTATGTACAGTAACCATTTTTCTGTGCTATTCTACACCAGTTTGTTCTGCAAATTTTGTGGTAACAGTGTTATTACCTTTCAAAAGGCCAAGTGATAAGTGGATAGCAAAAGAATCTGCCTCATATGTGATCTGAAAAAGTAATCAGCAAGTAGTTTCAGTCCAGTGTAAAAAGTTGTAAACTGCATACCACTGTTACAATTTGAGTTTTAGGACATTTCCATAAGAGACAATCCAGCCTTGGCAATCTAACAGTATAAAGACATAGCCTATTAATATGATTCTTTTATTTGCACCGACTTTTAGATATTAAAAAAAGTTATTTAAACTAATTTTTCACCATTGTTTTCAGATGGTTTCCATCCTCCTTCTGATCCCAAGGTGCATGCAGCCAGTTAAAAATACTCTTATACAACAACTTGTTTCATGTAAGGGAACATACTTTGCATTAGGAGGCTAAGTTTACTGTGTGCTTTAACACTAGCTTTTACCTTTTTTATCCTGTCACTGGAAATTACCTTAAAAAATACTTTTCAAGCAAAAATATTAGTGGTCCTTGAACAAGTGCCCCAAAGTTCATTTAGCAGCCCTTCATCACAAATTGCAGAAATGATTGGATATTTAGACTTCTAACTAATGGGAAAATGAAATGAGTATTTCAGCTGCTGTCCAAGAGAAGAGCCTGGTACAACTAACCCAAACTCTCAAACTAATTCTGCTGTTCATTGAGGTGTTTCAATTAGGAAAAAACCCTCTTGAATTACATTCTGTACTTCAGCAAGGACAATTTTGTAAGCAGAGGCAGCAAAATGTTAATTTTTTACTAACGCTGGAAGAACAGGAAGTTGAAAGTCAGTCAGAGAAGAAAATAGATTGTTATTTTCTTCTAGTGAACATTCAGAGAAGTGCTGTGCTACCCCAAAGAGGAAAGGTGTGGTGGTCGGACCATCATGCTCTTTTGTAGCTCTGGTGTCAGCAATAGGGAAAATAAAATCACACAACAGGGGTGTCATTCCCACCCAGAGTACGGGGTGAAAAAAAGCTGCTATTGAGAATAGTGCTTTTTTTCCCCCTTATATTCCGAGAAGTGGCATAATTCAATTATGTTTTATTAATACATTGACATTATATTAGAGAATATTTAGGGACAGCAAATTTGTAATAAACATTGATACATTAAAGTTTAACAAAATAAAATTAGTCTTTTATACACTCCTTTTAACAAAGCCTACTGACCACATGGAAGGGAGACTGTAGTAATAGAATTTTCCAAAAATACTACTTTGGTGGTATAGACTAGGTAGGAAATCTGAGCCAAATTAATCTGTGGACCATTTCCTGTGTATTATGGAGACACAAGATTCTGCCCTAATTGCACAGAGTTAGTCAGTATTAGGTTGGCAACTGTGTTCCAAGAGAGCAGAGACATTTTAAATTAAGTAGAGTTTCAAGGTGACAGAAACAATTAAGAAGTGAGACAGCTAAGAAGGCATTGTTAACGATGATTGTCAGCAAGGAGAAAGAATTTTCTTTTCAATGCCACAACTGATATCTCCTAATTAAAAGAAAAAAAAAGTTATTTTCTGAGAAAGATACATTTTTAACAAATTTACCAAGAAAACATTCCAGTCATTGTGCTAGTTTGAGCTAATATGATGACAGTTTATTTTCATAAATATACAGCAATCATGGGACTGTGGAAATAAGTCTTTCAAATCTGAGAAGTGCATGTCACAGTCACACCAAACAATAATTATAAAACACAAACATACTGAAAACAACAAAATTATGCAAAACTTATAGTCATCAATGATCATTTTAATTAACAATATCCAAAGGTTCACAAATTCATAATAACACATTGATACTAGTGTTAACTTGTAATAAATATATTGTAGTATTGTAATGTATTGAATTCTTGTCTATCACTTATCACAGATCATGACATAATTACATGTGGCACTAGTCTATGAAATAAGTAACACAGTTCAATATATTTACTATTCAGTAACTACAATCACTAACATCAGGAATAATTATGTCCTGAAATTATTTTAATCCCCTTCTGTGTATGTTAGCACATATAAGTACACTTTTCTATTTGAGTTAAATTATCTAGTAAAATTACTGGCAATATTCACTTTTTGATTATCATGCTCATCTTTGAAAACCTTACGCAAAATCCTTTGAAACAGCTTCTATAAAATTTGGAGCAGACATGAGTATTGTAAATGTGCAAATGATGGCAAAAAGGGTAAATGCAACCAGACATAATCTGTCTATGACAGCAGCTGCAAACTTCCACTCACTGCAGATCTCTTCACCCTCGTCTTGTTTCCTGAACCGCATTGCTATGAACTGGACTTCCTCCAGGATCTTTACCATCACTGGAAGAGTATCCATTAAAGCTTTCTTTTGCACAAGCTCAATATCTTCTGCTAAGGGGCAAGTCATCTTTCCACCCTTGCTGCCCAGGTCGTTCTTCTGGGGGCAGCACGGGCTGTCCATGGCGTGGTAGCTGTAGATGGTGTTGCCGTTGCTGGACTGGTGCCCGGGAAGGACGCTCACCTCCATGCTGTTTACGCTTAGGTGGTGACTGGAGTAGCTGTATTTGCAGGATAGGGGCTTTATATTTTCCCCGGGTTTTTTCATTCTTAAGAACCAAGCACACCAATTCAGCAGGATGACGCGGACCTGAAAGAGTAACCATGGCAGAATACAGGAGGCTCTTTGGCATTTTAAAAGTTTTTGAAACATTTTGTGACTATTATAGTTAGGCTGCACAGTCTCTTAGAAATACTGATGGATTTATGTGTTCTCCAGCTATCTGCTTTCAAAACGTTTCTTTGAGGGTCTAGCTTTTTATCAGGGATGGTCTTTTTTTGGATCTGTCTTGAACACAGAGGTATTCAACGCCCACTCAGCTTATCAAGCAAAAGAGATGTAAAATCATACTTTAAAAATGGTTCTTGAAGACCCATCTTTATCAAACAATCCCAGATCTCTGCAATTGAGTAGGCAGCACAAAACTGGCTGTACGGTATTCAAACATTTCTGGATTGTAAGGAAAGAGATACAGTTAAATATTTTTGGGGGCCAATACTTAGATTTTTCTGAAAAAATCCCTAAATTACAGATTCTAGAACATTTCCCACCCCCATTTCTATTGTTTACATCTAAATAAAAGACCTTGGTTAGGTGTCGGTGGTTTTTTTGAAAGCTATTTTACACTCCTTTGAGGAGTTCAACTACATAACACAGCAGGCTTTTTTTCAAAAGACTAAATCGATTACATTTAGCAGTTCAAAATCTAGTGCCACTATCAACTGCTGTCATTTCCCTGTTCGCTGGTGCATCACAAGACTGCTCTAACCTGCACACAGCAGATTGTGCCTCGTATGTTTCTTGTCAAGGTCATTAAGTGAGCTAACTCCGGAGAGTGCATCCAGAATTTTTTTCCAGTGAACTGATCTTCAGATGTTTTGTCTGAAATCTGGGCCTGCTAGAATTCCTATTGGTAACACTGTTAACTGTGAAAGGCAGGACAAAGGCTGTGGATTCAGTAATGTCTTGTGTGAACAGCAGGGAACTACATCAGCAAAATCTTGAAATTACAAGATCCTCCACGTGTTATGCATACAAAATGGACATCTGCAACGTGCTTGAGAGGGACTCTCCATGCAGACAGGCCTCTTTGATGACTTTATCACCCTGGTTGCAAGCCAAATAATCTGACATCAAGGAGAGAACAGATGTGGCCTCTGGTTTCCCTTCTGAGCCTTGACTCAGAAGGACTCTCTGTGTAATCCTGCTCCTGTTACTTTGGTCATGTTTGACTTGGGACCATACTTTGCCTCCAAAGCCATTTCAGAGGCAGGAAAAGCTGACTCCTGTGTTTGCACAGTACAGATACAGGAATGGAGAAATGACAGCTAGCAGTTTGATTTCCTGCTGTAATGGCAAGCACAATTTCCGGAAAGAGGAAGCATTAATAACCACAGATAGGAATAATAATAGCCAAAGCAAATGACCAGCGAAAGGCAGTTATACAATTTTTTAATTTTGCAGTGTGAGCTCTTCTAAGTCACAGCCCTGTGCCATGTTCTGTGAGCCATTTTTCTTCTCTCCCACTAATGAATGTTCTGTTCATTGTTGTCATGGTTTTGGCTGGAAAAGAGTTAATTTTTTTCCTAGTAGCTGGTACAGTGTGGTGTTTTAGATTCAATATGAGAATAATGTTGATAAAACACTGATGTTTTAGTTGTTGGAAAGTAGTGCTGACCCTGAATCAAGGACTTTTCAGTTTCCTGTGCGCTGTAAGTGAGCAGGTGCACACAATGCCATGAGGAAGCATGGCCAGGACAGCTGACCTGAACTAGCCAAAGGGATTTTCCAAAAGAATATAAAGTGTGGGGAATTGGTTGGAGGCTGTCAATTGCTGCTCAAAACTAGGCTGTGCATCAGTCAGAAGGTGGTGAGCAATTGTACTGTGCATCACTTGTTTCTCTTGCATTTTATTACTCTCTCTTCCTTGCTGTTATTATTACATTTATTATTGTTATTCATTACTATAAGTAATATTATTCATATTATTATGTTGTGTTCTGTTTCAATTATTAAGCTGTTCTTCTTCTCTCAACGCACAAAGTGTTGGAGTTTTTTTCTGATTCTCGTCCTCACGAGGGAAGGGAGGTGGGGTGTGAGCAAGTGGCTGTCTGGTACTTAGGCGCCGGCTGGTTTTAAATTATGACAGTCCTGAAAGACTGTTTTCCCATTATTCCTATTATTTTGCTTTAAATATTTCATTATTTCCTCCATAGTCACCACAAACAAATAGTAACCTATAGTGTTGCAGCCTAAAAAACTGATTCTGCTTTTAATTGAACTTATTTAATTACGTGTTCAGACTGCTTATAGACACAAAATGGGACAACATGGAACAAAATAAAGTTCTTAATTGCTAGCAATATAACACCAGTGTCAGTTGCAAAGGGGAGAGAGAAATAAGTTCTACAGGACTGTGAAATTCCAAAACACTAAGTCAGACAAACTTTCTTATTAGAAAATTTTAATATGTCTGCCTTAATTCTGAAAGGAGATGTGAGGTGAAAAAGCGCTCTTATATAGGAATGCTGCTTTTTCTTTCAAGACAGAGTTTTTACTCCTTAGGGAAATTACATTTATAACTACAGTCAAACCCATTTCCCATAGAAAAATAAATACCCAGAAGACAGTAACACAGCTTTTAATTAGCTTGGATTTCAAATGCACTGTTTCCTTGAAAACACAGACATTCAGGCATCAATCTGTTCTTGTCATACCAATTACTTCAAGAGACAGCTGCAGGATACAGTTTTTTGGAAAACAGCTGACTATGATAATATGAATCTGTATTCTCAGCTGCATTGTCATATATGGGTTTCTATGAAGGAAGTACACAGGTTCAGCTGTCTTCAGAGGTCAACAACCCTTCTCTGAGCCTCTCCTAACTATAATGCAGCTGTAGTGCTAGCTCCCGTCACAGCCACCTGCCTGGCCTAGGCCAGAGCAGACAGTCTCCAATTAAAGCTCTCTCGATAAGGGGTATCTGCACCTGAGCAAAACTGTGCATATCCAGGTTTGAAGCATATCACAAGAGAAGACTGAAACATAAAAAACTTGATTTAGGCACAGCAAAGAGCCAGAGTTCTCTTGCCTTTTCCCACAAAACCCCTTCTTCCCTCAGTGCTTGGTCTCTCCGTATCTCTTTCCTATGCAACAGTCTTGGCTGTCAGTAGAGAAAGGTCAGTTGAGCTGTAGTCCATGCCTGATGTTATCCACTCCCAAACAGCTCCTTAGCTGGGCCTTCTTTAGTGTTCTTTTCCATGCTAGCTCAGCAGACATAATCGAAAGTATCAATCAGCCAGCAGCTCTCACTTCTCAACTGAGTAGCCAACAAATGCTCTGGCTGAACACCTTGGATTTAAATTCCTCTCTTGGAAAAAGCTGGTTTGTAAGTCATCAAAGATTAATAGAAAGGAAGCCACAATTCTAAGCAGTGGCATAAGGGAAGAGAACATTTACAGAGAGGATAAACTCTGCACTAACAGGAACTCTCCTCCCTCTTCTGTTGCAAAGTGCAAGCCCAGACCCCTTGAGAGACAGGCAGGGAAAAGAAACTGCTCAACTGTAAATGGTTTAGAAAGCAGGTGTTTAGGAAATGCATTCAGTCAAATCTTCTGGGTCTGCAGAAGCTCCCACACACGCCAAATCATCCAGTGCCTCCCCCTGCAACTGACTCCAGCAGACAAATCCATTTAAGAAGGAGGTGAGAATAATCCTAAAACAATATCCAGTTAATCAAGGTTAGAGTTTGCATCAAACTGATGCCTGGCTCTGACAGCAAGAGGAAATTGTGGGAAGTAAGTAGATGGCAAGGGCAGCTGCTGGTACTGGAAATGCAGAAAAATTTCATGCAAAAAATTTTCTTCTTTCTTAAGTTACTTCTTCACTTCGGATTTTTTTAATGAGTGAAAGTCATTCAAGATGTCTCTGTAAGGAACAGCTGACATAGGTGGACAGGAGAAATACAAAAAAAAAAAGAGACTGCCATGAATTCTAACAACTGAGCCTTCTAACAATTGAGTCTTGTAGAGTAAAAATGCCTACTTTTGTGGGGCTGGCCTCTTCCCTACACACTTGGCATTCACTCTTTTCCTCTTGAGATCCCTCAGCCCTGTCATCTTGTCTGGTCTACAGCTTTTACAGTCTATCATCTGCACTTCCCAGTAATGCTTTCCACAGTTTTTGCTTCCTGATGGCATGTTTTGTAATGTATGCCAGTTCAGCTGTCAGGCCACTGAACAAGGTTCCTCCTGAGTGAGAATCTGGAGCACACTGTGTTTCCAGCCAAGAAAACAAGAGACTGGTAGAGAGCAAGAGCTGACTTGCAGAGCCTGTCAGCAGGTCTAACACGAGCCACTGTGTCTGGGCTCCTTAAAAAGCAGACAAAGCAATAAAGGGGTCTGTTACACTGCTGCAGACTCTGTCCATGTAGACATCTGAAGCATATTTCCCCAGATTAGTGCCCTCAGGTTTTGCTTACATGTAGGTTCATCCAGAATTCACATTCTCTGCTGCCTTGAAAATAAGAGGTTTTTAAATCATGCAGTACTTTGGGAAATAATTGTAAGTACATTTAATTGTTATTGGACTTCAAAAAAAATTTGCATTGAAGCTGCAGTTTATTTTAAGAGAGGAATTAGAAAGCAGTTCTGAACGTGGGCTGACATTGGTAACCATGTGATATCCAATTATCCAGCATGTCAGGATAATTGTGTAGCATGACAAATGTGGTGAGAAAGATACCAGAGGATGTTGTACCACCAGATGCCCTGTGAAAACAGGGTGGTAGATAGTTGACTGTGACTATTTGTATCTGCTTCTGTTCTTTTTCATTTTGTAAAGACAAGTATACCTTGCCTATTCTAAAATCTATTAGGAAAAAGAGAGGGGGGAAAAAGCATAATTTTCTTTTAACTTGAAAATCTAAAGGAAACATTCCATTTGAAAGCCAGCTGGCATTGCTGCGAGCCCTCACTGGGCTGACAAAGAGTGATGCTGTAGAGAAAAGAGGGTCCACATACTAATGCACTGGGAATAGATCAGATGGAAGCAGACAAACTGCCCAGTAGAGACTAAAGTTTGTTTTGCACAGTCTTTCAATACTGGTGTCTGCTGGATGAGAAATCAAAGGTACTGCCCACAGGATTAGCACTTACAAAGTGGGTGCTGAGTGAGATTACTTTGTCATGACTCAACCACTCCATCATAAGGTTAAAAAGAATGGCCACATAGGAGGAACTCTTTTTAATGGAGAATAAGAGAAACTGTTTTTAGTGGGAAAGCAAATTTAGTATGCTTGTTCTTTCCCTTCAATTGCAAATGTGTCAACTATGCCGTTTGTAACTGACTCTTGAGATTAATGGAGAACAACTTCTGCCTCTCACCTATAACAAGTTTACTAATAACTTTTAGACAATTTTCTTTTCTTTCAGTAGTAACTTGCTGAATGTTTACCACCAAAGCTGCTTACCCATTTGGGCATCTTTCCTGCTTGGGGGTCATGATGGTGAAACTGCAGAACCAGCACTGTTACCACCACAGACAGACCAACGATGACCATGATGCTAGCGAAATACTGGGCTGCAAACAAAAGGAGGACTTGGTTAAGGTGGGGAAAATACAAAGAGTAAATAATATTCCTTGGCCATGCCTCAAGATCTACACTTGAGAAGCACTGCATCACATCTGAACACCCTCTTCTCTGGTCTGCTGCACTGGAGCATTTGAGGAGCGTATCTGCTCAGCTCCCTCCTCTCCTGTGAGGGAAGGGCTAGAACAAATCAAAGGTGAAAACTGTTCGGTTTTTGTCCCTGAAGATGAATGTAGAGCCTCACGGTAAGAACAGCTTTGTGCCTGCTGCCAGGACAGTGAGAAGTTGAGCTGACAACACCCACTGAACACCAGCATTCCCAGTCCTAGGCCTCCCGTGGTACCTGCAGAGGTGCTTGAGAGAGATGCTGTCCTCATGGTGCCTCTGGATCCCTTCAAAAAGTGTCACTAGTTCCCCACCTTTGCCCCACTACTGCTCACAGGTGGTTAGCGTATTTCTCATTACTCTTCTTAGCCCTCAAGACCACTTCTTCTAGTACCTATGAAAACACACTACAGCATTCTTGCTAAATTTAAATACGCTGTGCAGGAAAGAAATCAAGACCTTGAAAGCCAGAACTGAGGATTGAAGCCATATCTCCTAAGTGGCAGTACAGCTTCCTCGTGCCAGGAGTGAGGTTGATATGCTGGAGTGTAAAGCAGAATTACCCACAGGGGTAATGACATTTGAAGGCTTCAGTAGCAAAATACCAGGGAGCATTACTGTTGGCTGACATAATGGTGCAACGTGGGAGAGCAGATTGCACTGCCCCAGACTGCAGCCTCTTCCAGCCCTCCCCCCCACAGCTTGATGGAAAACTAAAAAATTCAATCAAAGCTCCAAAGCAAGTTTTGCTCTGTCTCTGCTTCTTAATACCAAATCCCACTGCTTCAGGAGCAAAAAGCTTGTTCATAATAATGTGGTTATAAGGCCTCCCTGAAAACAACACTGCAATTGCTTCAAGAGGTATGGCTTTTCCTGACAAAATGAATTATGTATCTAGATTAGAAGAATAGTCCCAAGGGTAAAATGAATTTAAAGATCTCTGTTGCACTTATTCATACAGAAGAGAGTCAACAAGCAGGCAGAAGCAGAACAAACCAGGTTTCAGGGAAGCTGTTATATGTCCCATGTAATGGAAACACAGCAGAGCTGATATTGTTGGTTAATTACTGCCATGAGTCACTTAATAACTTCCTTAAACTCTATGCATTTTGATGCCACCAGACTTCAAGGGCCTGAAATGGTCCATTTAAAATGGCTTTAGCTAAGATTTTTCTCATATCCTTGGAAAATTAGTTACCTGGTTAAACTTGGAAACAACCTGATAATATCTGTCTCAAGATCCTAGCCAGTGATTAGCAGAGGAATTGACACTCCCAGGTTTTTTTATGTTGTAAACCCAGGAACAGATGTCAGGAAACTGCTGTGTAGATCTGCGAGTAAATGGAAAACAGTTCTCTCAGGAACAGACTGGGAACCAGAGAGGAGCCAGGAACCCATAAAGAAAGATATCTTATAGTTTTGCCCAGTGGTAGGGAAGGAAGAGGCTGAGGGTGTGTCATCTGCATTTTGAGTGGGGTGCTCCTGTTTAAGGTACACTGAAGTCTTCAGCTGGAAAGTAAGGAGGGAGGACACATTGCATGGTACTTGAGCCCTATGTGTTAGTATGAGGAAGTCAAATGTGTACAAGATATCTGTGAAATCTGGCAGGTAGATTTATGCCCCCCAGGTAGGTGCAGGCGATGTATTCAAAGAGAAAGTCACAAAGTCCTGGAAACGCCCAGGACTGCTCTAAGATTAGATTTTGCCAATCCTGAAGAAACAACAGTGAAAGTGGAGGAAAAAGATAGCAATGACCAGCACAGTTGCTGGTCTTTCACATCTCTAGCTGGAGATATGATGAAGGCTGTTGCCTCCTTTTCTGTGACAGGAGAAGGTAGAATTAATAGCCATTGGTCACAAAGGAATTGCTAGATCACGTACCCATGCGTATCTTTGATTGAAAACTTGACTGTCCTTACAATCTAGAACCAGGCAGGGATGGCCAAGACCCCGTGTCTAGACTCAGTGACCATTCCTCTGTAAGGAAAGGAAAGGCCCCAGAACTCAGTGGGTATTTCCACAAGGCAAAATATTCCTGGCTCTGAAATTATATCCTTACTTATTCAGCATTTTCTGATCTTTCCTTCCAGGGTTTAATCTTACATCCTCTCTTTCCTGGCAGCAGAAAAACATAGTCTTCCTGCAGCAGGAGTACTGGCCACAAAAACTCCCGTGCTGTCCTCCAGGCAGCTCCCTGAAAGCATGGCCCAATCTTCCAGTCTGCTCATTTCTGTTCCTGACAGTCTTTTGCTCTCACACCAGCAAGGTCAAACCCATCACTTGGTGACAGCTACAAGGGCAGCTGTCCCTGTTCACCTCTAGCATCCCCTCTGATTATGACCATGACTCGGCTTTCTCCAGCAACCCTGTGAGCAGAGAAGCCTTGCTGCTGAAAGGATCAAGCTACAATGTTCATGGATAACCGTTCCCTTGGAGCCACAGGACTGCAATCTTCACTCACTCTACCCTAGCCCCACACTGCCCTGAATTAGGAAACTCTATTTCTGGGTCTCCACTGATGTTGCTGAGCACAGAAACAGGATGCTCTCCTGTGAGGTGGGGCATGGGGCAGACAAGTAATGAGCTTTGATCTCCCAAGCAACAGCCTTGGCCTAGCCACCAGACCTTTTCCAGCAATATTTTAGGAACCATCCTAAATTCTATAGCATTTATCCATTTAGTGCTTTGAAGCTGTTGCTCCCACAAAGTCCTACACCCATGTGTCTGTTGGCAGAGGTAAATGCAGATCTGATTTCAAGAAGAAGCTCAGCCCCTTTCACATAAACTGCAGGAGGGAAATGCTTAGCAACTCTCACTGAACATCTCTCTGTGTCCTACTTTTAACTCCTAGTTACTAGGTCAGCTTGGAGTCTTTAACAATTCCCTTCACTGTGGGAAGTGTCAGAAACAGCAATCCCAGGTCAGGATGCATGTGAAAGACCAGGGATCTGGTTGCTGTTAATTCAGCTGCTCTGAAGCACAGCTTGGAAGTGACTGACACATTCTGGAGGAGAAGTAGCTCATTTGCACTCTGTCCTGGGTAGCTGCCACAGGCCAGGAAAATGGACCAGAAGATCTGTGTTTGGAGCCCCTCAATATCCCTGAATTACACAGCAACATTCCTCTGGGATACTGAGGTCTGTACTGGTCACTTCTAAATGCTCTTCATAGGTTTTAAAACCTGCGTGATGCTTTCTTCAGCAGAGGCGTGTGAACAAAAAAGCTGTTTTGGATGCTGGATTGATCTTCAAGAAGTGTGAAACATTTGCTCTTGTACAATTAATTTGCTTTCCTTTTTTGCAAGAGGCATTATGTAACATACTATCGGGACAGCAGTTTTAACATCTAGGAGTTGTCATCCTCTGTCCCAGCACAATCAGAAGATGATCAGGTGCTGTTGTCATAAAAAATATGGATCTAATAAAACCACAGATAGTCAGAAGGTCTCCTAAAAAGTCAGTGAGAACTGCTATTTGTCCTTGCATGCATGTCACCTATATCAAAAAGATGGCAATGATTTGCAATTCATAATTTGAAGAGCATTCAGTACCATTTTTTGGATGCTTTGTGTCATTATCTGATGTTAGAGAAGCACCTACAGATTATTTTAGAGATGTTTTGGAAGACATACTGCTGAAGTGGAACTGGATTAACTTCAAGGACTGATTAGGAACAGAGTAAATAAAACAAAATCCCTAGGATGGATGTTTTGCCTTGATTTTGTCACTGAACAGTGATATCATATCAGATCATGTCAAGAGTTATCATATGATCCAGATTTCTTACCACAGTCAATCACAAGAGAGACAGAGCATCTGCATTGTGATCAGTTACAGTCTTGTTGTTCCTGTGAAATACTAGGGGAAGGAGGAAAGTGTTGTGCTCGGGTATTCACACTGATCAAGCTAGATGTTGGATGCCTCCCACTGGTGTTCCTCTTTCTGTTCTATCTTTTTCAGAAAACATCAAGTTTTGCATGTGAAATGAATAACTGGGTTAGAGACACTTTAAGTCCAGTAATTTCAGTCATTCAGGGCTGAATGCTTTGTGCTTCTCGTGAGCTCAGAATGAGCTTTTCTCTGCTCTTCCTTCTGGAAATGGTTGAGGTTAATGAACTGAAGCCTGTGGAGGTTGCTGAAAACCTCAGACAGAGGGGCTTCCAAACACCCTTCTTTCCTGTCGTAGGGACCAGGCCTGGTGCTGGGCAGATGTTGTGGCAGTCTATAAAGGGCAATGGCAGAGTTACTCAGAGACCAAGAAAATCAAAACATAGAGGAGACAGTCTGTGAGTTACTGTTGTACAGAGACAGCAAAGAAACACAGAAGAGGACATCTGATTATGGCATTTGTGTTTTGAAACTCTTCATCTCCCATATGCTTTTGAAGAATAGAAGTGGGAGTATGAAAAGTAAAACTGTTCTCTTCCTTTGTTTGTTTGTTTGGGTTTTTTCTGTAAAGAAGAAACATTCAAGACTCTTGGCTTTGGGAAAAACATCACTGATCATGGGGTATGAAACTATAAGAGCTGCCGTGAATGAGAATTTCTGCTTCATGAAAGAGATTGAGCAGGGTCCTGATTCTGACAAGGTACAGGCAGGACCATGAATGGATAGAGGGGAAAGCACTCCAAAAACTCAAAAAGGGGCAGAGTAAAGTGAGGTGGCATCAGCTGAGAACATGCAGGAAGATGACAAAAAATGTAATAAGAGATTAATTTTCTCTCTCTTGTCAGAACAACTAATGCCTTATGTTCATAACTTAAAACAATCTGTAACTCCTGAAGGTGACAAAGCACCACATTGCTTCCCTGTCCTAGTGATTTGCAGTCTCATTTGCTGTATGACTAAATGCAAGAAATCACCCCAAGCATCTGTTGCAACAGTACTTATTTACAGTGTAAAGTGTTCATGCTTACTGAAATAGCGTAGGCATGGTAAGCAACAGCAAGGATGGGACATAGCTGGAAAATATCATCCTAATGGAGCCCTAAGCAGCAAGTAAGTATTGTGATTTTTAAAAAAGCAAGCAGAGGAGCTCAGCAAAATAAGACAGAGAGAAATGCAGTTTTCCTAACCAGAGATGGAGATAACTTTTATTTTTATTGTGCTTTATTTGATACATCCAGCCAAAATGTCAAGCATCACATGGATGTTAATCATAGGAAGTGACAGTTCCTCATATTTATGAGTGTCATGTGCCCCTTTCAAACACTGTCCACATACCAGCTTCCTGGTGTTACACACTTTCTGCTATAAACTCCTTTTAAAGCAAAATACAGACTCTTGATCCAAAATCAGTGGTGTTATTTTGGAGGGAGCTGGTAGAAAATAAGGATTTGCAGCACTTTGGAATTATTTTGGCATGGAAAACAATCAGAAATTATTAACCAGTTTTCCTGTGCAAGGGGAAGCCTTGAATTGCAAGGTGCAAAAAGTGGTTATAGAAGAAACAAATAATCTGATGGCCTGAGAAATCTGAACATCTCATTTGAAGATTTAGCTTTTGGGCAGAAACATGCCTTATCTGCTTTGACAAAGTACTTTGAAAGTGACACTTCCTCAGAGCACAGGCTAGGATGGACAGAGAGCTGCTAAGTCAGCGCCTATTGCAGCTTTGGTCTGAAGCTGAAAGAGTCCAGCCGTGGGTGCTGCTGGCTGTTTTTCTGTGTGACTGTACCTTCTGTGCTACCTGGGGCCTGAACTCAAGGCCTGCACAGCTTTGGATCAATACAAGCACAAAAAGCTGTGTGAAGTTTCCAAAGAAGGCATTTTAGGGTCTGTCTCTGCACTTTGCCGCCCTGTCCTCACAGTGGTTGGAATGCAGCACAGTAAACCAGAGGTGAATGCAAGACAGATGTGGGTGGGTGAAGCAGGTCACTTACAGCCTGTGTCTCACTGCAGAGTGGAACAAAAGGTGAACCTGTGGCTTACTAGCGCTGGGGACTGGTGTTTCCTTAAAAAACACAGTATCCGGTGCTGGCAGCAGACAGGATCACAGCAGCGGGGGGAAGTGCAGACAGCTACAGACTTTTCAGTGCCATGTGGCCCCAAAAGTTTTGCCCCTCTGGAGGTGACATTGCAGGCAGGCGAAAAGAATAGTCAGGAAGATGCGCTGGTTAGGCTCCTCACTGGCTTGACCTAAATTTTCCAGAGCGAAGGCTTTTGGCCATGTCTGACTTTAACGTGGGCTGTGGACTGATCTGTCTTTCTGAAAAACTGGCTGATTTTGGTAGGAACTAAATATTACATTAAGAGGTTTTTTTTGTTTGTTTGTTTGTTTTTTTAAGTCTATGAGCCCAAACTATCAGCTTATCCTGAGGCATTATGGAAGACTTTCCTAAATCAGTGCATGATAAATTTGTTTCTGGTCACTGCTTTATTTGATATCGCTGGATGTGGGACCACATGACCACCAACTGTGTAATCTTAAGGAGGCTCCAGCCAAAGGATAGTAAAGAAAGGGAAGAGTTACCGTTAGGAATCTGTATTGACTTCAAGGAATTTGTTCCTTAGTGACTTTGTAATGCATGATTTCCTAGTCTTAATTACAAGGTTGCTTTTGGACAGAAAACACAGTTTAATGAAACAGATCAGGGATATGAAGACTTTGAAGAATTCAGGCGTATGTCTATTGCCTAAGGAAGGAACTCATCCTTTCCTCAGAGATGGCCATATAACCATTACCAAAACCAGATCTGATGGTCCACTATTATTTACTTAGAATAATAGAATCATTTAGGTTTGAAAATACATGTAATATAATTGAGTTCAACCATTCACCTAACATGGATCACAATGTCTTTATAAAAAAGAAATAGTCCTTACAGTGCAGAGCTAAATACCTCAAATGTGGTTCTCAGATGAATTACCTAGGCCTTTAATTTCAGAAGGCAAAGCCTGAGCTTGTACGAAAGCTCTAATTAAAATAACAGTACTTGTTAATAACAGTATTTGTTTAATTTTGATTTAGTTGCTGAACCAGGAAATCAACACATTGGAACACGGTTATGACTTCCCATGTAATGCACTGGATGAGTGCAATAATAAGGACTGGAAGGTGCGTGAAATCCACATGAAATTACTGGCATTTATAGTGCAAAACAAATCTGCATAATTACATAGGTTTTTAGAAAGAGAAAAAACAATTGTCATGTACCTGAGCTGTATCGCACAGGCTTTATGATTTTACCCAGTGATTAGCACAGTCAGACCAGTAATTTAGTTGTGTAGACATCTGGAGTTCTCTGCATTTCTGTACATACTTTTCCTCAAGTAATGAACTCCAGTTTCCTACTTACATGGACTCTTGGTAAAAGTAACTTTAAAGAGAAAAATTAAAAGTAAGTAAAATCACAACTGCAGCAAGATACACTTCCCGCAAGGCATGATTAAGCTACAGTAAGAAGGGTAAGTTTAGGACACAGTTGCTGCTGTATAGCCATGGTCTGAAAGTCTTTTAGGAGCTACACTCTAGAGGTTTTAAGTGCCAGGAGGGACTTACAGTACCCTGTAGAAAAAGAATCCTTGTCCATAAAGTTGACTTGTTCTGGATTCTGGCCAAACTGTTGTGTTTGTACATGTCATGGGACTTTAGCGCTTTTGATTTAGATAGTTGAGCTTACTGCTGTGCTATGGGTGATTAATGTTTTAAACAGAAAGAGAGGCATCTTTCCCTGGTTCAGCCTTCTTCTTTCATTGGCATCTCTGTGGAAGGGCAGGATTCAACTTTTGAAATATTGTGGTGCCTTTCTTTGCATGGATGTGTGCTGTTGAAAACTGAGATTTGAAAATACATAGTTTCCCCAAAAGGGAGGGTGTGCTCGAGAAGGATGGGAGCAGACATGCTGCTGGGCAAGGAGCAGCTAGCTACTGATGTGACTGCAAACCCCAAGAAAGCTGAGTGGGAGCAGGGTGTCAGCCTGTCCAACTGGAACACTTCTTGGCACAGAAAATGGATGGCTCACTGTGGAAAGGAAAGCTCTACCCACAACCCTGCAGCAGAAGCAGCAGGGTCCTGGTGCTCAAAGGTGCTGAGTAGCCTGCTACTGATTCCTAGGCCAAGTCTTGTCACTTGCTCTTTACAAAAAAAGTTGTTTTTAACATGTATTAAGATGATAGTTGGTAGGCTACCAAGAAATGGTAATCTCTCATCTGGGGAAGTTGGATGTGTGGAGTAAGAGAGTCTCTGCTTTGGGCAGCTTTACAAACAGAGAGAGAAGGCAGAGGACATACCAAGGAAGGGGCGACCCACTTTGCAAAGGTACAAAAAAACACTTGCATCCTTCTGATTATTTAATCCGAGAGGTGCATTGTTTGTTATTAATATAATTTGAGGTTCCCCTTAACTAAGAGGAACTAAGGTAAGATTTCCACACTACTCTGTAAACACGTTCCAGATCACAAAAGCTAGTACTTTTCTTGGTGTCATATCAGACCAGTTCTCCTTTGCTACCTCAATAAAGTCACTCCAACAGCAGCTGTGAGATTTTCCCATAACATTAGAGTTCAGTAGTTAAAGATGAGGTCAGAAGGAGGAGAAAGTAAGTACAGCATGTTAGGCATTAGTGGCTTTGAAACAGCAAAGGCTGTGAGGGTTCATCCAGCTCCAGAGAGGTGTGGATGCATTGTTTTTGAAAACTCAGGCTGTAAGAATATAAAGCAGATTCTTAAAGCATGTGGAGTCATGTTTTCAAAGTATCTCTGTGCTCACATGCATGAAGACCAGTAACAGTAGGTCTCCAGCAGATCAGCAAGGGATCTTTCTGCTTCAAGATCAAATTATCTGCATCCTTCACAAACCACATGCTTTAGAAGATTTGTTTATTCCTGCAACCTCTTGCTAACCATGCTGATTCTTCAAAAAATTGAATGAGCTTTCCAAATGTACTCCTTTTCCTCATATTCATTCTGAGGATTTTAACTGGACCAGAGATCACACTGAAAAACTGTGATCATGACCTGGCATGTTCAGTTCAGCAGCTAAAATATCCCATTAGGGATCACCTGTATGACCACTGTGAAGAGAAGATGCTACGTTACTTTGTTAGAGTAAGGATAAGGTTTTCAGAACTTGAGATCATGTAAAACCGCACAGCCCAGCTTTGAGCACTTGCTGAACAAGAGCTGTTTGGGTGCAGAAGCCAAATAGACAAGCAGTCTCCCTGCCAATTTAGAGTGGAGCAAGGAGTTAGGGGCAGGGCTTTAAACCAGGAATAATACTGTGGAAGGGAGCAATTCTCTGATAAGCAGAAATTTTCTGTTATTACAGCATCAAAGTCTGTAAAAATACATAACTATTCATAGCTTTTGGTTCATATCCTACCTTCCGTGATAGAAGACTGTATTAGTAGAAACTGTTCCTTAAAGCTAGTGGACTGGCCATAGGCAAGTGTACCCCTTTACTAATTCTAAATGCGATTTGTTATGTATTATACAAAGCAAAGTTATGTCAACAGTGGTTCAAGGTGTCTCCTGCCTACACACAAGTTTGTCTTAGAATTGTTTCTGTCTCCATTGTGTCCTAGGTATATGTTCAGAAAGGGATAATGTTAGTTTGTTGGAAGTTCCTGTATGACTGAAAGTCAAGAGTCCTGCTGACTTTCATTAAGATGTGTACGTTTTTTGGAGGCTTTCAGGAAGTCTTGCCTATGGGTGCTATTGTCCTTACCGTTGCATGCTCATCTTCCTTCCCCAGAGTAGGCCTAGTTTTAAATCCTTGAAGAGAGATAATGAAGCTGGGTGAGTAAATGCTTATTTTGTCCTAGTCACTATACAGCTTTTTTGAGGCTTTCATTATACAGTTTTGAGGTGCATCTTCCACCAGCACCTAGATATATTGTTGACTACTTTGTTAATTTCTACTGTCTAGAATGTGTACTTTAGTCATGATTTGTACTCACAGGTCTTTCAGGTAGTGTTCATTCTTTTTTATTTTGTAAAATAGGACAAGTTTATTTTCTCTACCCTGCAATAAGGCCCCATGAGACCAAGGTAAAGGGGTGGTCCTATAAAAACAGAGGATGCAGCAATGTCTCTCTGGCCTACAATCCCAAGATGATGATCTGTCCCATAGATTTCAGTACATATTAAAAATGCTCCAGTGATATATTTGAATTTTGACTGTTGTATCCTGAATTGCTCTTCAGACAGAGAGAAGAGGAGGAGAAGGGGGAAGGCGGGAAGGAGTTGTGTAACAGCAGGGAGGTGGGATGATGCAGAAGAAGAAAGATGAATTTTCTGCAGTGTTGATTCTGTGTCCTCTCAATCCTTGCAGTTACTGCTTATCTAATATTTCAAGTGCCTTTTTGTAACCTCATGTAGGTCCTTTTCATACATGCACATGGTGAAGTCCAAGTGACATTTACTCCTAACATTGCTGAATGCAAAACTAGAGTAACAAAAAGAGTTCACCCCCAAATTGACTTTGAACAGCGCTTGAGAGGCATCATACATGGTGCAGAAAGCAGAGAAAATCAACTTACCTATTAGTGGGACAGAGTCAGAAGTTGCAGGCATGATCTCAGCCACAAGCAGCATGAATACAGTCAGGGAAAGAAGGACAGTGATACCTGGAGGGAGTGAACGTGTTTGGGAAGAATGAGGAAAATGAATTCTGCAGCTGCTCCTCCAATGTCTTTGCTGTTAAATATAGCTTTGTCCTGATATACAGCCAAACCCAGGACTTCATGTCTGTCAATGCAGATTAGAACTTCCACAAAGTGCCAGCATTTTTAGATGCAACTCTATCTGCTCTCTTTTCACTTTTCTCTAATACACACAAACCCTTGCTTCTCTCAAAGTAATGGAGCAATCTTTTCTGCTGAGTGAAATGAAGCTTGCAAAACTGGTGAACTACAGTGCTTTTCCAAAACATTGCACAGAGCCCAAATGGCTGTTAAGGGCTAGGAGAGACTTCCACAGACAGGAGTCTGGGTTTTGCTATTGCATATTACATAACATTACTCAAAAACATGGAGTCTGTTTTGAAAGCTCTTTGTTCTATCTGGAAAGGTTGTTGCTAAACCTAACCGCTCTGATACTGAGAAATCAAAAGGTAAATGCATGAACATTATTTTTGTGTCAGCATTGTACTTCAGCTCAGCTCTTTTCCTTATCTCCATCCTATATTTCATAGACAGCAATTATACCCCTGATAGTCTGTGTTTTACTTCTTGCAAGATAGGCTGCTCAGATACCTGGGTTTTTTTTACCCAAAAAACCCCCACTGAGGACATTTCGTACGATTTAAGTCCCTGTCCTGAGACAGAATCATGCACAATTAACTCTTAAGGTCTCATCTGGGCCAGTCTGGTGTATTTACAGCTCTTCTCTATCTTCTCTTGGAAGAACTCTTCCCATTTTTATCAACACACACAACAGTAAATCTCATTTTAGCCCTTCCATGGCTGTCACTCCTTTGTGTGCACAGGAGACTCATGGCTAGGTGTTTCGGGACCTGAACTTTGAAGCTGAAAATCCAGTGCCCAGCTGCTGCTGTTCACAGCCCTTCACTCTTTGCTTGCTAGTATGTCCTATCTGAAAAAGAGAGTCAATGAGCTGTGAAATGCATTGAGACATACTAAAGAACATAACAACAGGCATGACAGAATACTATCACTGCCACCTGTGCCAGCAATAAGTTCAGCTTCCTCCCAGACCAAAAGATTTTATAAGTGTTTAGCATAGGATGTGTGAATGCCATACAGAAAGCTGTTATCCTTGTTCCTGCAATCAAAAAAGTACTTCTATTGCTCTTCTAGTGAAATCTTTATTCATCAAGCACCATAGAACCATGAGGTATTTATTTTATAGGATGCTTATGAAACAAATTAATATTTTAGCACTTACCTAAAGAAATCTTCTCCCCTGAATCAGCTGGCAAAAGGAATACAAGCAGTGCTAAGCCAGATATGAGAACACAGGGAATGAGTAAGTTCAAGCCATAGTAGAGGGTGCGTCGACGCATGGTGATAGTGTACGTCACATCTGGATATGGTTCTTTGCAGCATTCATAGTACATCTCATTCCTCTTCCCTGGGACACCTACAGAGAGGGTGATCAGAGCAGTGGGGAGAGGTGCAGGACTCCCAGCTACATCCCTGGACTGGACCAAGAAATGATGGTTTATGAGCCAATGTGTGTCACCTCCACTGTTCCTAGCCCACCTTCTGTGTTTTCTACGGTTTACTTTCATGCCTTCTGAGTCACTTGAACCTAGCTTAGCCAATAAAGCTCATCTGGGCCAGAACAAAACAGTCCTGGGCATCACAACCTCAACAAGAAAAATGTGCATTCTGTCTTCCTACATTCTGTGAATGGCAACATGCTGTTAATGTGATATTCACTAGCACATGCAGCAGATTTTATGTGTGACAAGTGCCACTGCTTCTTATTTTTCTGTCATCCTCTATAAATATTCGTGCTTTTTTTGTCAGGAAAAACAGACAGGGTATGGCTTAATTTTCAAAAAGGATGTCAAGTTAAGCTCAAAGTCTATCGTATCTGAAGGTGAAGAGACATAGCTGTCCAATACAGATGTACTGCAGGGCTGCCCATGGTGATCCCGCTGCAGCAGATTGGCTGACATGCTGCATGATGGGGACTGCAGCAGCTCTGGAAATGTCAGGAGAGCTGGAAGAACTCAGCACCTTGTATCTTTCATTCCAAAACTGCTCACTTCTCTTTTGTTTCTGTGGACGTGAGAGATGATGTGACAATGTGTGCATTTTGGCAGGGGCTTAGCAAAGTCTCCTTAAAGGATATAGCTATGGTTTGCCTGAGGTGCTACTTAATGATTTTGCTGTATGAGCTAAGTAAGTCCCTGTTTCGTTCTCCCCTGGTCAAGGCTGAAGGCAGAAAAACCACGGACTCTTAATCAGATATGCAAACTTATGGGACAAAGATACCCACTATAAAGGAGCATTGCACAGGAAGGAGTGCTCTGAAATAGCTGGACTTCAGGAAGACTTCACTATGGACTCCTCTGGCCTCTCATAAAACTGAATATAGTTTATCAGATGCCCTAAATGGTAAAAAACACTACATGCAGTTGGTCAGGGCAGCTATTTCCTCATCTGTATACCCAGACTGGGAGACCAAATGTCTTTTTTGCAACCTCTCCTTGCAATTGTCTAAGTTCCATCAATTTCCGTAACACTGCTTGTGCCTTACAGCTGCATAAATGAGTTCAAAATAGCTCACTAGAAGTTCCCTCTGAATAACTAGTTCTGGGCATAAGTTCTTTTGAAAATACACGTATCTTCCAAAGCATAGAAGAGAGACATACTAATCTGCAGGTTTTATGAACTGGTAGACATTTTGATGCTTTTCCGGGTAGAAAGATACATTTATGTAGAAGTTTTGCTGAAATATTTTTCACACCAATCAATTCTGCTGTTGTTTTAGAGTAAATGTGACAGTAGTGTTCCATGCACCTACGCAAGACACATCCAAGTTTAGTACTGGCAAACTGCTCAGATGTGTCAGGAGTAGTAGCTTTCATTTATGTACTCAGAGGCAGGCAATTGCTTCAGAACACAGTGTTTTTAGACACAGTTCAGTGAACGTTGCTGAAAGGCTGTCTCTGATATGTGAGGTTTTTTCTCTTTTTTTGCCTCTTCTTAGATACATATTTTTAATATCTATATTCCACGTCCAATTGATTGTTTATTTCTACACATTAGACATTTGCATTTGAAAATTAGATTATTGAAAATTTGTAGGCTGGCCAATTTACCCACTAAATCCCATTCTCCATTTGAGATGTAGTTGGAAATATCAGCCTCGAGCATCTGCAGGTCAATCAACCAGCCACTGTGAGTCCAGGAGCCAAACTTCAAATCACACTTCTGCACGTCAAAGGGGAACCAGCGGACATCAATGTAACACGTGCTTTTCAAAATGCCTGTAGAGAGAAATCAGTCACGATCAAGCTTGTGCAGGGTGCATTTCATTACCCTTATCTGTCTCTGTGAGAAAATTTCGTCTTCAAAAACTTTTTGTGATACAGTCATGGGGTAACCAAAAAAGTATTGGAGATGGAAGATGCTTCCATGAGTGGTATAACCTCCCTTCCTCCACCAGTGAAGATCCCTCTCACTGCATTCTTGAGGTAGGTTGCCCGGGACACTACGGCCATGCAGGAGCAGCTCAGCCTGTCTCCCAGTGCCAGCTGGCCCTAGCAGGTTACAGGCAGTGTTGCTTGGTCTGACAGGAGCAAGGAGTGCACTCCAGGGGCTGAGTGTACTGTGACTTTGCAAGGAGTTCCTGGTCAGGCCTGCCTCAGACCCACAGTCCCTTGACAATACATTGTTGTGCTGAACCTTGCTCAGTGCTGGCCTTTATCATTTGTGTGCTAACTGAGCCTTGAATTTTACTCTGGATGTGTCTAGTTCACTTTCTGGGATGCTTTAAGGGGTCTAAGGGGTAGGGAACAACAGTGGAGCAGCCATCAGGAAAGTCCTTGCTGATCCCCACTGGGCCCTATGGACCTGCTTGGGGACTATGCTATTCTATGACACAAAGTTTAGGAATTTTTTGTCCACCACAGTGAGCAATTGTGGGGTAGCCTCTGTATTTGCTGGTGAGTCCTGGCTGCTGGACCATGCAGGCAGGGAATCAGCAACACAGGTGAAAAGAGACTAAGACTTGGGCTCAACTGGCTGAGACCAACCCCAGTTTGTTTTTTCACCTGGATTAGCCTCAGCCTGGCAGGAAGGGCTTCAGAGCTGAGCAAGTGCTGCTCTTGGGATCTCCTCTGCTCACCTCTCCACACAACAAAGACCTAGCCGGACTGCACATGAAACATGACGAGATGGTGCACACCACCTTACTTGGGATGACACCTCAGGTGGGCCTCTGGATGTTCTGAGCAAACTGCTCAGGAGAACGTTTTACTGACATGTGAAGTGGAAATACACTGCTGATAATGGACTTAAATTTTCTTAGTGGGTCTGTCCCATTATTAGACAGCTTGCAAAATTTCCACAGACAGATTTTAAACACCTTGGTTTCATTCATGGAGGAAAACTGCTTGAAATTATTTGATTAAAAGTAAACAAATACTCTCTGCGCCCTACCTGGAGGAATATATTGGCAGGATCCAGAGTAGTTCACCAGCACATTCGTGTGAAATGTTGCATCAAACCTTTCATCTGCACTGTAATACAGTATAAACAAAACAGAACAAAACAAAGAAAAAGCAAGCTGATGTGAGAGCAAAGATGTAACTGTCAACATAAAAATAACCTTTTGGCTGAATTAAGTTCCTACATCTGGGTGAGGCGTCTACCCTTGACCAATATCTCAGTTCCTCGTAGTTACTGTCAGCCTGCACCTGGGCAGGCTGCTTGCACGCTGCAATGTCCTCAAAGAAGTGAGACATAGAGTGTAGTTTGTCTCAGAACATAGGCAGAAGGAAAAGTGGCAAAAGTGTCACATTAGCTGTATCCAAAAACTGGACAGTCAGGACAATGAAGCTTTTCTAGGGCATCTATCAAAATGAGGCAGCTCACCATATAAATCAAGCTATCTGTTACCTTACCCAGGTATCTGCGGTAACAGCAATGGTGGCCTGACGTAACAATTCTGCAGTCTCCTGAGATGCAGAGAGGACAAGAGTTTGCTTCTAGCATTGAAAGAAACCACTGGAGAGAAGTTATGTTGGGGGCTTGTAGGAGGGGATTCATTGATACTCCAAGAGCAAAAGGGACCAAGAAAAGAGAATTTCTTTACTACTCCAACAATTCTGAGAAAATTAAAGGAGTTAAATTAAATCAGACAAGGACATGATTCTTCAAAGGAGCAGGTCTGGAGGCTTGTTCCTGAGGGTCTCTTGGGAAGAGATTAACCACAGAGGGATCCCCTGACTTGTAGAGCCTTGCCTGTAGTGGCTATGTGCAGGTCTATATTGCATGACTACACCATCCTTACCCTGTCTTTCAACCAGATGTAAAAAATGTAGACCCTCCATTAGTCTTCTGATCTGCTTTTTATCCATGTCTTGAGTCCTCAATCCTCAGTATTGTCCCCAACACAAAACAGGGGATGACACTGAAAAGCCTAAGTCCAGAATGAGTGATAAGTATCAAAGACATAAAAGGCAACAAAAAAGGGTTTTATACAAATACAAGGAGACAAGGAAAAGACAAAGGATCAGATCGATCCATCACTTGCTATGGAAGGGAAAAAAACCAACAGGGTGCAGAGAGCTGCAGTATCCTGCACCCTGTGTGCTTCACTCTTTGCAATTAATTCTCACACAGTGGCAAGAGTCCATGGCAGAACAGGGGACGAACAGGTTAAGGAAATGTAGATAAGACAGATTCTACTCAGCAGAGCTGATGAAATTTACTCTTAAGAACTGAAAGGACTGGCCAAAATACCCTCTGAAGCATTAACAATTATCTGTGAGAGCTTGTGGAGAAGAGGGGAGGGCATAGTGAATCAGGGGAGATCAAAGAGAATTCTGACTTCCTTTAAAGGTGAAATTATAGACACATCAGCCTAACTTAAAAGAAAATGGGGTAAAACATCTGGCACAGATTTGTGAAGGGCCAAATGCATCAAATCAATCTATTTTTCTGACTCAGAGGAGCCTGGTGATCTATCTGAATTTCAGCATGTTCTTATAAACTACAGTGATATGGACCAAGCTGCATGCCTCCTTTTTAGAGACTGAAAAGGAATAAAGAGACAGTAAGAAGCAAAGCTGAAGTAAAGAAGAACACTTCGACCAGCTAGGTCTCTCCAGGCCTCCTTTGGATATCTTGTAGTTAGGGTTTGGAATGGAAGATGGATCTTGGTGAACTCTGGAAACTAACAAAAACAAATTTAATCCGGGTAATTAGAAAGTATTACCCTGAAAACTGTCCGAGAAAGACATAACAGGGAAAATCTAGCAAGCCAGCAGAGCTGAACTACAACATCTGGAGTTTACAATAGATCAAAAAATAAGTCCAGAATTAAGATATTAGAGAAAACCCCAAATCCCCTCCTCCTGGAAAGCATTAAGGAAACAGCTGTCTAAAGAGTTTCCACTTCATTCAACACTGCAGAAATGCTTGTCTAGAGAGCTAGATTCATCTCTGGAGAAGGAAAAACAGATTAAAGAGTGTTCAGAGTAGAAGAAGAATGACGGAGAGGTTTATAAAATATGTGATAAGGAAAGTGAGAAGAAAATTCATTTGTTTACTTCAGTCACAAACACTATGACAGATATATGACAATAGTTCTCCTGCAGATATGGTGATTTTGAAGAGAATATACTAGTTTTCTCTCTGTGTTCACTGAGAAAAAGGTGAAGAAGACATCTGCAGATCTAAAGCAAGCAAGAGTTAGACTGGCTATTAGAAAAATCTGTTAGCTGATGCTTGCTTGTTTTTGTTGCTCTTTAAGAGTAAGAGCCAAATCCATAGAGGGCAAAAGGCCCATAATATCAGTGAAGCACGGCTGATTTTCAGCACCTAGTTCTAGTCTCCTAACGGCCATTTTACATCTTGCTTACCTGTTATACAGAAGAATGTCTGGTACCCAAATCTGGTCGGCAGGAAACCGCAGGTTCTGCACTCCTGGGTATTCATACTGATCCCAAGACAAGTAAACATCAACCCAAGACTGTTGGCAAACACATACATCAGATAATATGAGCTTGTAAAAGTCTCCTAAGTTCTCTGGAATATTATGAGAATGGAACAGATTTTGCCAATAGCAATAGCAGCAGTATGATAATAGTTTAATGCTCGGCTTCAATTACTAAGAAAGGCTGGCATATATAGAGGAAATAACAGTGTGACTACTGAAGACAGTGTCTAGCTCTTCATCTTGTGGCCTGAAGCCAGGCATCCCAAACCTTTCCTGGTGGGCTAGCAGAAACACTGGCAGTGGGCATCTCCATGAGGTATGCTGGTTCTGAGGTGAAGTGGTTTTTGAGGTGGTCAGTGGTAGGTGGACCACGGTCTGAGAGCCCCCATTGGGTGGAAATAATTTAATCTGTTACAAAGGTCGGGTGACTCTTTTACTAACCACCTTGCTTTTAGAGGTAGGCAAGTGAACTGTATATGCCAAGGGGTTGTTTCTGTTCCCATCTCCTCCACCTCAACACAGTTAATTCAAGAAAGGTGCAGGAACAGCTTTTGGGATGAACCTTGTGACTTACAATGAAGCTCAATGGGAGGGCTGCAAGGGAAACCCTTATCAGTACTATAACTGAAGAACATCTCTGCAAGGGACGGGACAGCCACAGGCTCTGATCTAACAATCCTGTAGTCATATCGGTTTGTCTGGGTTAGTTTTTGCAATATAAAAACACTCATTTCTGCTGCAAATCCCAGCAGGTAGCTGGGGAAGAAACAGTCTGCTCAGTTGAACATATTAATATGAGATAGTGTTTGGCTGTGAAAGTCAAAGCAGAATTAGTTTAATCATTCAAGTCTCCCACTGGCTTTTCCTTCAAGAACTGCATCTTTCCTGAGCACAAGCCCTTGAGGAGATCTGTTTATGCAGCATAAGAAAACACTGTATTCCTCACCATAGGCAGCCAGGCAGACCTGATGGGAAACTCCCTCCCGCAAAGCCCTTAGTGAAGGTCAGTTTTGCTTATCCTGCATGAGAAGTGCAGGTGAATCCTCAGCTGGAGCAGTGGCAGAAGAAGGAGAAAGGTTTATGGATGAGGTTTGTAATGCACCAGGGAAGCAATATCCCACAGAAGTGCCTTGGTGCTGCCAGCAGCAGCAATGCACCATCGGGCTCTCTGTGGTCCCTGGACACCCCACAACCCACTATGAGTAGTCTCCACGTGGTCCAGTGACCACTTCTGTGTTCAAGGGCAGGTGTCCTGGCTCCCAATTTCAGCCAGAGGCGGGATTGTCCCAGAAGTCGCAAGCGCAGGTTGCCTGGGTCTTACTGGGTGCCTGGCTCATTCCTAAGTCTCCATCACTGGTTATGGAGAGGGCCTTGAAGATTCTCTTCTTATCTGTGATGGGACTCTAACTCTGGGCTCTGTGTTACTAGATCCCTACATCCACTGGCGAAACAATGCAGTTGGTTTCATCCTCCAAAGGTCAACAGGTCTGTCCAAAGGATTAGTATAATCTCCTGAATTTAATTTTCAATTCTAAAAGGAGCACTAGGAAAATTTTTAAAGGACTCAAAATGCCTGCTTGTATTACATTATACACACACTGTAAGATAGCAGTCTTGCTTTACAGCTAAGAAATCACATTCAGTCATTTTCAATTAGACAGTTTCTTTACTATTGACAAGAGGTTACTCACCATCTGCAGCCAAGCATTGGTGATCAACACCTGATTCTTCTCATCCTTTGAACAAAAGGAAGAAGGAAAGAAAAGACAGGAGAAAAAGGGATGGAACAGTTTGATTAGAGGTGGAAGACTTTCTGTGTCTTTTAGAGAATCCAGACTCATGGGGTACCTAAACCAAACTCTATGGAGTAGATTGTGAGCTGGAACACCACTGTTTGGCCCAGACAATAGCGACTTTTTTATTATCCTTTAAACCCACAGACCCCCTGTGTTTATCATAACTGAGCAACAATAGAAAGGAAAGTAATAGATGATTTATCTTCTTTTTCTGGGGACGAACTCCTTACCAAGTTTTACCTTCTAGCTACTTGCTCAAAACAAGATGTTTTCCAGTACCACATTGCATGTCATAGTTGGAGACATTTTATGTTGTATTTGCTGCCACTGCAAAGCAATGGTGAAATAATGCTGGAAGTGCTGTTCTTTTTGAGTGTCAGTGCTATGTAACTTAGCTTTGGCTAAGAAAGGAACGGCTGGCCTTGGGCAGAAGCTATCACTTGACAAAAAGGACACAAATGCTGCCTGAGAGGGAGCTCACATGACACCTGCACAGAGCAGGAGTCTGCGGGTTCAGACCCTCATGCAGAGGCCATGGAGAAGAATCTCTTACTCACAACAGAAACAAGATGCTCTCACCACCCAGCTGGTGCCCAAGTTCTTTGAGGAGTCACAAGGTGCCCAGTTTCCTGCAGTTACCCTGCAGGTGCAGATACACAGGTACACAAACACCACCATAGCCATGCCCCTCACTTCCCAGGAGCTGAGGCTGCAGTACTCAGGGGGACTGACTCACTCTATGCCCAGCTGTCCCTGTGTGTGTCCATGCCCTAGGAAGCTTACATGGTTGTCTGCAGTGTTTGCGGTGGGAGACATTGCAATTGCAAGCTGCTTGGCAGGAATTTAAACCATGCAGAGAGTTCCCAGACATGCAGGCCCTCTCTGGTCATGTGCTTATTGCAGTACTTACTCTCTAACAAGGTAGAAAAACCTAAACTGCCTTATTCACTTTGGAAAAATACCAGTCTGCTCACCTCAAGCTACATTCATTCTGCCTTTCCTCCCCTCCTCCCCTCCTGAGCTACCCTCACAGTACACATGCAAAGAAACTACCCCAGAAGTGTCGGGGAAGAGCTGCTCAAAACCAAACTGCAACATCTTACACTGAGCTGCAACCCTAGGTGTGTGTGGTCTTCTGTGAGTCCTCTGGAGTTACTTCTTCTGTGTCCCATGCAGGAACTCCGGACTCCTAGGCTAATGCATGAAGGAGAACTGCCCAGAGAGGTCTCCTAATTACCAATTCCCCAGCACACCAGACACTGGACCAGTGGTACTGCTGAACTCTTAACATGAACCTTGTCTGTAGCATGATCTCCTCTTCTTTCATTTGGGTTGTTGGCGCTCCAGAAATACCACAGCCTAGAAAGGGAGGCATCATCGATCTGGAGGATTCCTGATTGTTTTGGCACTGTGGCCAGAGTTAGGCTCTGCAGCCAGGCTCCTGTCCCCAGGAAAGTTAAATTTCAGACAAGAAACAGGTCTTTGCCATAATGATTCACACAAAACTGTCTATCACACTACCTCCTCTTGAGTCTCCTTGAGACCTGACTACCCTGCTTCTGCTGCTGTGAGATGCCAAACAAAAATCAGATGTGATTTTATATTTTTATACTGTTCATACATTTCCCTTTCTCCTGTCTGCTGCTCCAGCAAATGTATGCCTCTTTCTATGCAAACCACAACCCACCTCCAGAGGCCTGGTCCATCTGCACCCCCTTTTGTTCCCTTGGTTGCTGTGGTTGAAGCAATTGTAAGAAAATCTGCAGAAAAATAAGAGAAGGACTGGGCTTGTTGAGACAAGTTTTTCAGATGCTGAAGGATTCAAACATCATCTTGAAAAATAAAATCCTAAAGTAAAGAATAACCCCAGAGCTGGTAATTGATGGAGTCATCAGAGCTATCTGTGTCCACTGACCTGGGAAATAAAAGCAACACATCAACACAGAGGTTGTGTCCCAGGGATCCTGAGAGGCCAGCCACCAGCCCATCTCACTGATGCATTCCTGGCCACCAATGACTCCTGAGGTGTCCTGTAGGGCTGGCGAGCATGGTGGTTGTCTGAATTGCACATCAAATCCTAACAATATTTGTTTTGTTAGCCAAAAAATGCTTTATACTTGTAAACTGCACATGTCCTCCTAACAAAGATTTTCTGTGCACTCTTCAAAGAGCTTGAACACCATGATTAAAAACATGGTCAGCAACAGTCACCCAATGCCTTTGCTGTGCAAAGCTAAGGATTTTCCCCATCTACACTGAAACCTATAGGGAAGGGGAAGAGGGGACAGTCCTCGTTTTGTCATCTACCTATGTAAACCACAGGGGAATGCATTAAAATCCAATGTACATCTGTGCGGCTGTGGGTTTCCAGCATGTGGAGATGCCTTCCATCAGGAGCCTTTCATATGTGGCTCTGAGTTACAAGGAAACTCATTTTTGTCTGGCACAGTAAGTTTATACTTGACAGCTTGCAAAGGAAGACATTTTGGGCTGACTGCTGTATTTCACAAAACAGTTTGTTGTCCTTACCTGTTTATCTGTGTGTCAGACACTAATGACCTGGCTAATCAGCTTTGATCTCAAACAATTCTTCAGCCAGGTATTTCACGTAGCATTAAATTTATTGGTTTGGGTCTGCTTTGCCTCCTTTTCACAGGGCTACTGTGCTTAGATTTGTTTTGCAGCCAAAGGAAAACTTATCTTTTTGAGTTCTCAAAAGCTTATCTAGAGAGTAACAATGGTCTTCCTTGTGTTTAGATAGCAGCAAAAACACAAGGTCTAACTTGGGCTCTGGGCTGCTTATGTCTCTCTTAGCTTGGGTGAAAAAAAATGTCACTTCAGGATGTTTTCCTGGCCATTCAGAGACTATTCTCATCCTTGCCTTCAGGCTGCTGAGCTCTTAAATGGCATTTGACATTTTGACAAAACACAGAAAATGTTTCCATATGCAGCGCTGGTCAACAGACGCAGCCTGACGGGTCCTTCTTATTGCACGACAGAACAAAATATTTCTAAAATGATGAACTGAGTTTGCCAGAAGTGCCTGGTTTGCAGAAGCACCAAAGCTGACTGTGTTGGTTTTACATAGCCTGGTTTTTGGTAGCGGCGGGGCCACAGAGGTGGCTTCTGTGAGAAGCTGTGGGAAGCTTTCACCATGTCCAGCAGAGCCTATCCCTGACGGCTCTGAAGATGGACATGCTGCTGGCCAAGGCTGGGCCAATTAGAGAGGTTGGTAACACCTCTGTGATGACATATTTAAGAAGAAAATCAAAACAAAGTACACACAGTTTTTCTTCTAGTCAGAGAAGAGAAGGAGGTGAGAACATGTGAGGGAAACAACATGGCGACACCACGGTCAGTGGAGAAGGAGGGGGAGGAGGTGCTCCAGGCCCCAGAGCTGAGATGCCTCTGCAGGCCGTGGGGATGGCCATGGTGAAGCAGCTGTGCCCCTGTAGCCCATGGGGTCCACGGGGGATGCAGAGATCCACCCGCAGCCCGTGGGGGAGGTGCCCGTGCCGGAGCGGGTGGATGCCTGGAGGAGGCTGTGTTCCAGTGGTAGAGAGAGAAGGCCCTTGCTTCCAGGCTGGAGCAGCCTGTCCTTGGAGGACTGACCCCATGGAAAGAGTGACCCACATTGCAGCAGTTTTGGGAGGACTGTGTGCACGTGGGAGGGACTCACGCTGCAGCAGTTTTGGGAGGACTGTGTGCCTGTGGGGGAGAATTCATGTTGCAGCAGGTGTGGCAGCACTGCTGCTTGTGAGAGTGGACCCACACTGGAGAAGTTCACAGAGACCTGTCTCCCACGGGAGGGACCCTACAGTCTCACAGGGGAACAATTTCTCTCCTGGAGCAGCGGAAGAAAACCTCGGGTGATGAACTGACCAAACCCCCATGCCCCGTCTCCCTGCACTGTCGGTGGGAAGGAGGGAGGGGCTGGGGGGAAAAAGGTGTTTTAAGGGCTTATTTTACTTCTCATTATCCTTCTCTGATTCTGTTAGTAATAAATTCACTTTGCAACTTTAAGTTGAGCCCATTTTGCCCTTGAAGTGTTTTCTCCCACTCCTTATCTCAACTCATGAACTCTTCATTAATTTTTTTTTCTCTCCTCTGCCCAGCTGTGGCAGGGGAGGGTGAGTGAGAAACTCTCATGGGTGCCTGGCATTGGGCCAGTGTCAAACCATGACACTGACTTTACACTGGGCAGGCATTTGTCCAGGTGTAGCTCTCTTGCCAAGTCCTTTCTAGAGACGGACCCTGAGGAACCAAAGAAAAAGTGCCTGCTGGGGCTGCGGAGGAGATAAGGGCCATGGGAATCTTGAGTCTGAATCTGTCAGAGCAAGAGGCATTTAAGAGCTGAGGTGTTTATGGAGCTTTCTATCTTTGGGGTGGTTTACTGAGCCACGTAGATTTGCATTCTGTAAGGAAATACTTTGGCCTTTGCAGTGGGCTGGTTGCCTTGCCTTTCCAGAGCTGCAGAAGAATTACAGCTCCTGCCATCTTCATCAGGACCTGTGTGCTGTAAGCAACTCTAAAATACCTTGGCACAGAAGGGACTGTATTTTTCTGTTACATAGACATTCACAAACAAATAACCTGGAGCATGTGTGTGCTGTACTCTGTCTCAGGAGATCACTAGTCACTTAGCTTTGCCTAAGTAAAAGCTAATTATTGAGCTTGGGAGGTGCTGGAGGCAGTTCCCTCACTCTGTGTCATTGGTTTATGCATAGGGGTTTAAAGGTTAGTTGAGAGGATGCCTTTCTTCCCAGGAGAAAACCTGAATAACCTATCACGCTGCTTTTTATGTTCAAGATTCCTGTCTTGGCACTGTCAGCCTTGGGGATGACCATCCCTCTGCATTGGGCCGGCTCTCAGCTCCCATCTTTCTGTGCAGCAAAGCACTGAAAGCAGCCCTGCAAAGATTCTGGTGAGGCTGAAAATGATCAGCTCCCAGAGATGCTTTTCCATCACTCCCTTGGCTGTTCTTCCGGTTTGCAAATGTTCAGCTCAGACAAATCATTTTGCTCCTGGTATTTAAAAATGCTGGAAAAGCTGTGGTCACTAGTGAGTGCAACACTTGTTCTCTAAATCCTTCCTGTATTTATCTGGGTCATTTTCTCCCCTTTCCATCTCCAGCCTGACTCCAGTTAATCCTCTGCCCTGGATATCTGCTTATCCCTACAGCCGCCTTTGACCCATGGAAAGTGACAGTTTGGTTTGTTCTGGTGCACATGCTGTGACATGTGAATGTTTTAGTTTGGTTTTCTTTTCCCTGCCCTAAATTCAAAGCTTACAGTGTATGTACATCTGCCTGCATTGTGCACCACTGCCTGTCAACAGATTGTCCCTTGACAGGTCAACAGCTAAATGAAATATAAGTGCCCTTAGCCACATAATTACCTGGGTCATATCACCACAAAAAAACCCAAAGCTCTTCCTGGTTCAGTAGTCACATCATATGATTACATGTCATTTCTGCAGCAAGGCATTTGTTACCAGGTGACCAGCAGGAGTCATTAATTCTTGCCCTCTCACAGAGTCACAGAAGTGGGAGTTGAATCAGCCACTGAATTATTTCAAGACAATGATCAGAAAAGTTCCAAATTGAACAGGTAACTCTCAGAGGTCATGTGTGACTACTTCGGTGCTACTTTGGTTAATTTTTAAAATTTTTTTTCCCCACTGTTTTTGTACCTGAAGATCTGAAGATGAGGAGGGAAATAGTCAAGTGACACAAAAACATTGACATGGAGACTTGGAAAGTTTTGTTAGCAGAGACACTGATCTTTGAGTGGGATCTTATTCAAAATATCCAAAGGAATTGACCGGCTTTCAAATGCTTGTATGCTCAGTCTATGACTGCACAGGCACTCCTTTCCATTGCTGAACCACCAGTCTGCCCACAATCTTCAGCTGATTATCTAAAACTCAGCTCAAATGCATCGAATGGTTGAAGGCTCACAGAACCAGTAATTTTGAGGAGTGCCCAGGTTGCCTTGGCAACACTCAAGTAAGTATCACTGGACAGCCTTTGTATTTCAGGGGTCTCATTAATAAGCTGGAATAAACCTTGCCATGGTAACATCAACTACATAGGGATACCTAAATTTAATGTACTTCATCTCAATCCCTTTAACAAAGCACCCTCAGGAGGAAGATGGAAATCAGTCAGGAGGGCCCAGAGTCAAGGTGAAAGACTGCAGAGAAAAACAAAAATACAAAGGAATAACAAAAGAACAAGCACCTGCTGAGTAATTTGTTGCTCATCAGGATGAAGATATGTCTAGGCAAGTGCTCATAGCTGAACACCTTTGTTGCTCAGGATTTTCTCGTATGAATGGTTGGAGGTGATGCCTCATAAATGTTTTTCATCCAGGGTTGAATCACACTCCCATCTGATGCCATTGGCTTCTCCTTGAGGTCATGCCTTTCTTGGTCCCCTCCTGTCTTGTAGAGGTATGTGTTCTTTCACTGTGAGCAAGCAGTGCAATCTGCCTTTGGTCTTTCCACTGTGTAGCAGCTACTACAAAGGCAGTGTAGTAGCCTGTGTAGGCTGTGTGGTGCCACTGTCTGTAACCACCTGGATTCTTCTGTCCCCAGAAGAGCAGTCTGGGGGAGTACCATTCCATCTGTATCTGCTGCTTTCAGCAGTGTCTACTCACTTGCTTTTGAGACAGGAACTTTACATATTGGAGGTTTTGGCCACTGTCAGACCACACTCCCCCCCTCACAAGCCCCTGAGCCAGGAGCAATCACTTCTGGTGAGAATGGAGAGTTCAAGAGAACCTTGTACTGGGAGGACCACAGCATTGACAGAGGGACCGTGCCAGAGAAGCCTGCAAACACAGGGATGCCAACCATATTCTTTGGCTATAAAATGCATGGTTATCAAATTCCTCAAAAGGTGTTCCCTGTGAAAGCCTTGGCTCCCTGTATGTCAGAGACCAACCAGATACGGATGTTAAATGCAAAGGCCTGGATACAAAAGCCACTGCAGCAAGTACTGAACCCATGCATTCCCCAAAGGTGAGATTGGGAGGAAGAAATAAGGGAAGAAATGCCAGTTTCTGTTGCAAGTCAGGGCTTTGGAGTGGGCAGCCCTCCCACTCACTGACACAACTGGTGACTGAGAGTCTCCCAAGCCTAATTGGTTCGTGTCTTACTTGCCTTTCCCCCCAGTATTTTCGTATTTTCCAATTTTCCGATTTCCACTGTGGTGAAAAAAGACAGTCTTTTTCTTGCCCTGCGACATGACTTCCAACTACTGCCCAGGGCTGTGGGTACTTGATTTAAGGAAATAATTTTATTTTTCTAGGTTGTAGCTTTGCACTAGTCCCTGAAGATCAGGACTCCTGTTAACTGTGACACAGTGTAGACTCCAGCACTGGTCTTGAGACTGTTTGACTTAAAGTTTCTCCACAAAGACCTGCAAATTGCAGGACTCCCTGTCTCCACAGTTCTCTGGGATCCTGGGAAGAGTGAAGCCACCAGCTTTGTCCCACTCTCTCAAAGATACTGCTCATGGCAACCCCAGAAGCTGGGTCAGAGGGCCTCACATGGCCTTCCAGCACAGTGCTGCTCTCTGACTGCTTGAATAAACTGACATACATGTTTAGTTCCTGGGGGAAAGGGTGTTATGTCACCATACAAAAGCAGTCAGTCCTCCATTAAAATCCAAAATCATCCACACATAGCATATTCTCCAGGGTGGATACTGCCTCCTGAAATAGCCCTCCATGTATTTTGTGCACAGTTGGCAGGTGCTTCAACAAATAGGACTAGACACAAATCGTTATTTCAGGATATTAATTATTAATTGTCCTTTCCAGCATTTGAAATCACAAGGAAAACAGTAAAAGGATGGTTGAAAAAGCCAACCCTGAGTACTTACCAGAGACTCACACTCAGTCTATCTGCAAGGCTGCCTTTGCTTTTTCTTCCTATATTTGCATGCTGCTGTGACAGCACAGCAAAAAATAAGGGAATGTAGGCATGTTCCAAAACTCAAGTTATCTCTTAAAGTCTGTGATCAAGGATAGAAAATGGGAGGAAAGGTTTTTACTCAGAAACTGAACTCATTGTCTCTCAGGACTTACCCTCAGAGAACTCAGAGAAACTAAGAAATACTAGGTTTAAGTCCACCCCAACAGCTTTGGCTTAACTGCTCTATTGCAAATGCTTGATGCCTCAGAAAAGTTACCCAAAATCAAGGAATATACATGAGTTCAAGATCTAAATTCCCACATCTACAAACAACAGAGTACAGTCTTTTCACCAGTCAGACAGAAAATTGTTTAATTATTGTGAAATGCCCGAGCGGAATGACCACAACTAAAAATCTCAGAAGGAAATCAGCCCTTCTTTTGTTAGACCCACTGCCACTAAGTACAGCTTGGGGGACCTTGCTGAAAGAACACAAACCATGGAATTGCTGGTCACTAAGTGAGCACTCTGCACTGAGTGGGGGAGAAGTCAAACAAAATAAAAAGATGTCAGTAAGGTTTAGGTAACTAAAACTCCATCATAATGTTTCATGCAAGCGTGTGCAAGTAGTATTCGTCAGGTAGCCATACTACCCATGGCACTAAACTTCATTGTGCTAGCAAATTCATATGTTGCATGTTTAATTGGTTTGGTGAGACTGGCATTTTGATAATGTCTGGCTCACAGGAGACAGCCAAAATAATAATTCATGGCTCAATTAGCCCTGAATTTCCCAATTTTCAAGACTGTCCCATGCTAATAGAGAAGAATTTTATTTTTTCTTCACAGAGTTGAGAATTGGTCACACTAAGTGAGTTCTGTGACCAGGAGAGAGATTTTGGGATTTAACACTAATGAATCTGCTGGTCTAGAATCTTTTCTGTAATTTTTCTGTCTGGAATTTTAATGACTACTATTCATGATCTTTAATTACTGATTTTCAGCTTTTATAATGGTGTCCAGTCTGTTTTGCTTCTCAGTTGCACCATTTTGCATCAGCCTTGCTGCTCTGGTCTCACTGAATTGGCTCTTGCAAGATGAGAGTGAAAAAAAACTATCCGGAAAAATATGTGGTTTGGTAGAGGAGGTCTTTCAAGGAGAAACAGAGAAAAAACATCGTTCAAAAAACCTATGCAGGACGCCCACAAATAAATGCAAAGGCATTATTAGGAAAGAAAAAAAAGATACTTTAATCTAGAAGGGCTGAAAGAGTCAGTTGAATGGTCAAGCTTACATTGTTAAAGATATCTATCTGTAAAAGATTTGTACGGGATGTACTACAGGGATTACGGTTTAATCCACTAAGTACTGATACTATATTGGGAATAACAAATGAATAGGTGCTTATGTGCACTGCATATTTTTATTTGTTTCCTTGAATCACTCGTCTGTTGATCTGTGTTTACTACGTAACACCCAGCATTGATTTTTGTATGTTTGATGGTGCTGGAATGTAAGGTGGGAGGGGATGACCTAAAAGCTGTAAGGTCAGTTTAAGAAGGAAGAGGTGAATTAGAGCTAGAAAATAAACCTTGAACTTTCTGGCCTTTCAATACACCTACAGAAGCAGCCTTTGAAAGTTTATGAAACAAAATAATTTAAAAACAAGGATATCAACTGCTAAAGGCATTCAGATCTGACAGAGATTTTGTGAAAAAGCCAACAGTAGGAGGGCTGTGTCACACAGGAGGCACCCCAGGGCCAGGCATAGCCTCGCTTCCTGCCTTCTCAACTTTAACTTCTGGCACAGTATACTGACAGGCAGCCTCTAGCTTTGGCAACTCTCACCCAAATAGAGAACTCCCCAGCAAAGAGATCTGAGCTCCTGAGGACTGAGATCAACAGTCCTATGATTTGATGAGCAGATCACCTGAGAAATGAGCAGGCAGGTGAAGGTAGCTTCAGTGTCAACAGATGCCTGCATTTAAAAAGTTGTTCTCTTATCAAACACTTCCTAAAACAACCTCACAAACCAAAATAATAAAAAAACCCAACTCCTTCAGGGCTGTAGTAACTGATTTAAGGGAAACCAGTGGAAACTTAAGTTTGAATCCAACATTTTGATAAGTTCTGGGTACAGAAGGCAAAAATATCTGTGCTGCTAAGCTAGTATGCTGCTTATAGGGATAGCAACTGCACCTGAGCACTCAGTGAAAGTATGTGAGGATCTTTTCCCTTGTTTTCCATGAACAGCAAGGCATAGAACCAGTTTTCAGGAAAAAAACCCGAAGTGAGCCTTTGTTTTTGTTGTCCTACTAAACTCTTATGTTACCTTGTCTTGCTGCTTTCCAAAAATGTGGAGAGCTTTGACATACTAGCAACAACATCTGCAGTTTAAAAGTGAGATTGTTTGCAAGCATCTGATTAGGTTTGGGATAATCCTGCAGTCCCTAGGTTGTACAATCACTTTACACACTGTGCAACTGAATCAAAACAGTCCATAACAATTTTTTCCAGATACAGCATTTGTTTTGGGTTTGCAGCCCAAAATAAAGGAAAATTATGTATTTTTTGGCTTCTGGAAATGCAAAATGACGCATGGATTGTTGGGGATTTTTTCCAGTACTTTTGTGGCTTCCCACTGGCCACTTGCAGTCCCATTTTTTGTCATTATGACCTCTGACAGTGGCAGCTGGAAGGCCGAACATGAAGGAGAAAAGTACTGCAGGACTCCACCATATGCAGGGATCTCAACAGCTGTATTTTTTTTTTTTAATAACTTAACAGTACAACCACATACACACCCCTTCAGAAAAGGTCTCCTGCAAATGCCAACAGGAGCAATGAAAACCATCATTCATGATGACAAATAGTTTCTACCTAGCAGGTTCCTTTTACATCGTGCCAAAGGAAAATGCTTGCATTTCCTCTGCTGCAGAAAATGTCATGCCTCATTTCTTAATTACTCTAGCCTCACCAACTGACTGGGCTCTTAGTTAAAATAAGAAGAGAATTTTTGTTCCAAGTACTCCTGGATGTCTACCCTTGCTTGGGTTGGCAGTGCCTGACAGTGCTCTGTGGGAGAGATCACCAGCCAATGCCCTTCTGATGCACAGGGAGTGCCTGGGGGTCAGGCTCCAAGCAAAAGTGACCCTCAGAACTGGCATACACATGAGACAGCTCAGCATAAGTTGTCCTTACACACAGAGGACAAGGCAAACTGAACTGAACCCTGCTGTTAAACAGGGGCTGTAACTGTCTCTCTTCCTGCTCATGTGTTTTCTGAATGTAATGGGCCTGTCATGGCTGTAGTTATGAATTAATATAATTTTAGGAAAAAGTCTGAGCCCTAAAGTCCTTCATTTGCATTTGTCTACCACAACTGTGACAAGCAGAGAACATGCTCTTCTCAGCTTTGAGTATGATGGCTGGCTTTGAATGCTAAAAACCATACATATCCTGTGTAGGCAAACACATGCAAGTAGAAGCAGAAAACCTAATCCAAAGCAGTCAAGCTTTGACATTTTCTTTGAATGGTTGTAAGAAGAGGAGGTGAGATTTTAAGTAGTAACTTGTAGTACTGCTTAGAAAACCATAGTGATCTCAGAGCAGTCTTTTCTGTCTATGTAGCAGAGTGCAACTAGATTGTCACCAATGCTGTTCTCAGCAGGCTGTCTGCAAAAGATGAATTTAAGATTCATTACATTTTAACACAGTATGTGTACAAAACAGACTTATGGAGGTATGTCATGGAACCTGTCCCAGACAGAAGTGCTTTAGATGTGATGCCAGATCTTGACATGGGTAAGGCACAAGTTTTTTTGAGTATCAGTGACGGACCCCTTCTCATTTCCATGCAACAGTAAAACAGGAGATTTGTTTTCATCTTCACAATGTTTTCTCCCACAGGGAAACCAGAACAGGGTCCACCGTCTCATGCCCATTGCAGTGACTGCTTGCAAAGCATCTCAGTGAGTCCAGCAATGCTGTAGTATGCCTTGGCACATGACACTCGGCTGAGCATGGAGCGCTTCTTTCCTCCCCATGGAGCATGGTGTAAGAAGTGCCCTCATGCTGGGACCCTGCCTAGCACCCTGCTCTGGTATGGTAATGGACCATGCTGGACACACAAGCCCTCAGAAAGAGCAGCTTTTCACTTTGTTAATCATACATCATTGCTAAGACTGTGATGCTGTCTATTGTCTTCCCCAAGTGAAGAGCTGTGCACTGGCTGCTTTGTCTTCTGCCAGGCAGGGCAGCTGAGGAGGCAGAGTCAGCTCACCCCCAGACTCCCATCTGAGTGAACAGAGATGGCCACTTGGTTTGCCTCATGGTGTCTCAGCTGATAGAGGTTATGTCTTCCTTGTAGCTTGACTGCTTCTCTTTACATCACTGTGGCTGTAACGAGCCTCCTTTTAAACAGATATTTACTTCAGCAACTGGGGCAGACAAATGCTGCTGTCTGTCCAGCCAGCAATGGAGGCTGAGGGCACAAGTAAAGTGCTTGTTGCTGGCATATTTCTGCACTGATTCCTGATTTAAAGACCCAGGGGATCAGTATTTTGTGCATTTTCAGGGTGGTTGGTTTAGCCACTTGTTGATGCCACAATGACCTTTTTACTATAGGGACTCACCTGCCAAGTGATTTTCTGTCCTCCACTGAGGAGACAGGTTCCTTTGCACATCACCCAAGATAAACATATCAGGTGACACTAGATGTTTTTTAAATCACCTTGAGTGCAGTTTGCAAGACCACAAGCCTAGGCCAGGTCATTTATTCTGATTAAAACTGATTAACATCTGGCGTCTTTACTGGGTGCAGAGACGTAGGGAAGAAAATCTTCATTTCTGATAGGTATGAACATTTAGCATACCTGTTTCCTACTGTGGACAACCAAAAGGGAACACTGGAACTAAATTTCTTGTAAGGGACATCGACAAAATGTAGATAAAGTGCTTTAAAAAAAATGCCAATTTCCTGAAAGGTTGGGTTTCATATATGAATGTGAAACACAGTTGAAAAATTGTTTTATGTAACTCCTCCTGACTTTGAAAATGTACAGTCACAGCCCTGTGGCTGAAGAGTCCCCTTTAGTACCTGCAACCTTCAAATTAGATTGAAAGAAAATACCACAGAAAAAGAAGGGCTGAAGGAAGATCTTTGGAACTGAGACGCCCCTGCTAAACCTAGAATTGCTTGCTGAAATTTACTTGAAATTAGCTGCAGGAAATCTTTGCTCTTTCATTCATGTAGAGGACTCGGTTGACAGTACTGATTTCCTCTCTCTTCCAGTTCAATGCAGTTGGTAACATTTCAAAACAGAAAGATGCTTACCGTATCTGGGTGGCTGCTGCCTGCCTCCAGGAATACCACAGCTGACTGGACCTGCCACTTGCATGTTGCGATGCTGGGGGGCTATACCTTCAGGGTCCTGCTTACCTCTCCAGGGAGAGCACCTGGTGTACTACACATTTTCAGAAAGACTGTGAGAGCTTTAAAAAGTTCAAATATTTGAGGCTTCTGTTAATTCACTTTGCAACTTGCACAAATGTTTTCACATCTCTCTCTCTATTTCTCATTCCCTCCAGGGCATCAGAAACCAGCCGCAAACACTGTTTATGGAAAAGGTAGGATGAAGGTAAGAGCATGAGTGTGTTCACCTGTTTGGTCTGCTGACAGGGTGAAGATGGTCAAAATTGTTCTCCTGGCTCATTTTTCTCATGTAGATGAAAGAAATCCTATCTATATATATCATGGTTTATCATACAGAATCCTCTTCATGATGAAAAAAAGGATTTGGATTATTATGTTAAAATTTTCCATGGGTCAAATCTCCAGTTCTGTAAAAGCAAGTTGTAGTCAAGACAATTAGAGGGCTGTGCCTCCAGGTTTTGCTTTTATGTATTTCTAAGCTCATCTCAGGGCAGACTCATTCAGCTGCAGTGCATGGTAAAAATATGATGGGAGAAGAGGCCAATGCCATTATAACACCTAAGGAAAAAGTGTAAGTGCAGTGATGGTAGCTTTGAATGCTGCACAGGGTCTTGAGTTATTGCATCCCCCATACCTCTGAGAAGAATCTATCATTAATAATTTGTAGTAACACATGGCTTCTAATTGATTGAATTCTTTTTTCTGTTTAAAATAAATGGAAAAAAAATACATAATTAATCCCCTTGCAGCTCATGTTGTGTCAGAAATGGCTCTGCTTTTAGGAGGATATTCACTCCTCTAAAGTGTCAAAGCATGTACATCAGCATTTAGGGAGGATGCTTAGCAAAAGACAGACTGCTTTCATCCCTGATAGCCTGATAAAGAGGAAAAGTATGTCTCCTAGATGAGAGATCAGATTTTTTTATGCTGAATGGGTACCACAGAGAAGAGAAGAGCAAGTAACTTACCACATCAATTATCTGCAGCAAGGAAAGCTGGAGCTCGACTACGAGCGGTTGGGAGTCATTCACTACAGGTCGCTCCAGACGATTGTAGTTCCTCAGCAGTTCTCTGTACAAGCGTCTCTGGCTTTCACCCTGCTGAGAGACTAGAGGAAAATAAAGGTGTCTGTCATTCAAGCTGGTCGCACTGTCACCACTGCTTGTCTGTTTTGTTGAAAAACCCCTCTTATTAGGTTTGTAATTAGAAAGCAGTTCCCAAAAATATCACCCAAATTCTGCACATGAATGTGACAGACATGGCTTTTCTGCATATAAAAAAATTAACTACTAACATTCTAACTCATTACTAACATTCAGAAACTACTGAACAGAATTTGGGGCTCTGACTGAATGCCCCTATTTCTTGGAGTTCCTCCTGCTGGTGGTCAGTAGAGTTGTGGCTCCAAAACCACCAGCTTCCTGGAAGGCAGTCACAATTCTTTCATTTGTTTGTTCTTATTTCCTAGAGACCGGCTACTGTGAGCCAGCACTGGTATACATAGATATACTGTTTTTACCGAGCATGGGTAACAGGTATCCTTATTTCTAGGTGCTGATGTATCAGGCCTTTTTCTATGCTCAAGAAACAGTAACAACCTTTCTTCATACCCTCTTCAGTTTTGTGTAGCAGTCTTTCCAGGCTTTGGGTTACTTCCCTTGACTTTTTTCATTCTGTTGGCAGCACACTTTGTTAACACCTACTGAGGTGGTGGTATGAAGGCTAGAGCATCTGACAGCTGTTACAGTGATACTGAATTTCTGGTATTACACGCTTAACTCAGTTTCCACTGGGAACAGACTCCACGTGAAGCTGTCATGCAAACAACTGAGCATGTTGAAGATTAGCAGAATTTCAGTCTATGCCTAATTTCCAAGATGCCCTAGTTCACAACTTTGGGGTGGGTGTGGAGAGCATCCATCTAACCTGCATGACCAGGTTTCCTTGCCATGACAACTGCAGATGGTGAAAGTTTGGGTATCTTCCCTCAGCAAAGCAAGCAGTTTGCTGGGATACACTGCTCAGAACCCTGGTTCCCCCAAAACTGTGTAGACCTTGGTGCTGTGGCTAGTGGCAGCCTGAGCTCCACTTAAGAGCTGCACCTAAGAGAGTGAGGGTCATGGACTGCAGGTTCCCTGAGGTCAAACCAGTCTCGTCAGCATGAGTGTGTATTCTCTGAACTGTGTAAATTCAATCTCTGGCAGAGAATCTGCACTCTAAATCATTATTACTTTGGACTGAAGCATTTTTTATCCACTGCAGCTCCCAGTCACTGTGTGTGATGGCTTTTACCTCTCGATCAGAGCTCTGCACACTGAGACCAAAACTTCTCTCACAGAGGTTGTGATGAATATTTTCGTGACAGTGCAAACAAAACACAACAACCTGTTCTGCCTTCCCAGTCTCTTACCATGCTTAGCAAACCCTTCAATCCTGAGAAAAGTTGCCCTACAACAAAGGAGACATGCCTTTTTTAAAGCTAATAATAAAATCAGTTTATAAACACTTCATAGGTCTGTTTAACTTGTTCTCTTCATTTTTGCTGATACTCAAGGGAGCCTTGTGACTTTCTAGCATGGCAGTGCCTGGCAAACAATAAAGAAGAGCATTTTGGTTCACTTGGTAAATTACACCAACACATCAATTTCATGGGGCCTCTCTCTGCTTTTGTAATACTCTACATGATCACAGGCATCCAGAGGAGCAAATGCTGTAAGCACTCCTTCAATACCCCTTGCTGACACCTCAGTATTGGATGCTATGTTTTCACCAATGGCAAAGACAAGCTTTGACCACAGGATCTCTCCTTCAGCATTTTAAGTAAGCTTCCCTGCTTAGTTAAGCAGTGATTTGTTCTCTGTTATGGCCTTAGTACTTTGCAGTGCCTCAGCAGGCCCAGACTCCATTATGAAAGTCTTGTGTGGAAAGGAAACCCATGAAAATCACCACATGTTGTCCTATGGAAAGAGGCTCTGTGTTTGGAGCAAATTTGCTGTCCTTTCACTCACCTACCCACCCACGTTCCTGTGCTTTAGGGAACAAATGACTTGCTGAATGATGGCTCTCATCTTGAGTACTTACGTAATACTTGTCTTTAACCTTTCTTTTAAACTTGCTGCCTCAGCTTATACAAGGGAAAAGTGCCCTTCACTAGCCTTTGGACCCACTTGGGCTGCTAGACCGCCCTGGTACCTCCACTGTCATGATGCGTTGAAGCAGGCCCCCAAGGGAGGTCTGACTTGCAGCAATCTGCGTGCAACCCTTTGCTGTAGGCTTTGGAAAGCTGTCTTTGCACTGTGTGCTTCATCCATGCTGGAGCCAAGCCCCTTTCCCTGTTAAACTTCGTGAGGTGAAGTAGCCCAGAACTGCACCTAGTTTTCCATCCTTTCTTCCACTCTCCCCTCTGTAATGTGAACCTAATACTTTGCAATCTCTTGTATTCAAAATTGTTAACACAGTCGTAGCTGATCTATTCTTAGTCTGCCGAGCTGGCCTTGGTGACCACGTATGTGTGTGCTGCATGGTTTTGCTTACAAATGACATGGATTCAGAAGCGATGGAGTCTTGAGGCATCCTGGCAAACAGCCATAGCAGCTGTTGGTGCCACAAAGAGCTGGCTAACCTAACCACACTGCCATCTCTCTGCTACAGCTGCTTTGGAGAAGGGAACTGAGCTGGATGTCTAGTCTGACTTGTCTGTTCAAAGACTTTTTCTTTAAATTGTAATTTTCAAATACTTAATGTATCATACTCCAGAGAGATTTCTGCTTTTTCCCCTTAAAATGTTTGTGCTAATGCATTGTGACACTACAACCCTGTGTGCTAAATGGAGTGTTTGCTGGTGGTGGGGAAGCCTGAATCTCTCAGGAGTAGTGGTAGAATAGGCTTTATCACTGACTACCTCTCAGTTACAGAAGTTTAACCAAAAGCAGTGGCACTATTTCATCTTTTCAACTAGGCTAGATGATGGATATCAATATTTAACATTGCCAAGTCAGTCTCCCAAAACCAGTGCCAGACTTACTTGCCTATGTATGTTACTGGTAAGTAAAAGCAACTGGCAAAGGGCATGATATCTTCTAGGTAAAGGATCTGAGAGTTTTTATGACCCAGTGCCTCTGATAGTGCCTCCCTTGTTTCTGAAATATCTTTGAAGCAGTAGGAAAACATACAAACTCATTAAAATTTGAGGGAACAGCAGTGTATGATGTTTACCCTCAAGTTTAGCAAGACTTTTGACACCATCTCTGAGAAATTGTCACAGACATTTGTCTATGCCTTATAGGCAAGATAAGTGAACAGAAAAGTGGCTGAACTGTCAGGCTCAGAGGGTTGTAGCCAGCAGCAAAAAGTTCAGCTGAAGGCCAGCCAGTGGCAGAGTACTCCAGGGATGGATACTGAGGACAATGCTATCTAACATTGTTATGAATGATGTGACAGAGAGCACCCTTAGCAAGTTTTCAGATGGTACAAAACTGGGAGGAGTGGATGATACAGCATATGGTTTTCTGCCACTCAGATGGACCTTAAAAAACTGGAAAAAAGACTGACTGGAACCTCATGAAGTTCACTGAAATAAAGTCTAAAGTTGTCCTGCATCGGAGGAGTAACCCCAGGTACCAGAACAGGCTGGGGGCTCGCTGGCTGGCGAGCAGGTTAGAGGAAAGCCCCGAGAAACTTTACAAGTACCAAGCTGACTATAAGCCAGCAATGCACCCTTGTAGCAAAGGCCACCAGCATCCTGAGCTGCAACAGGAAGAACCACACAAGTAGGTCAAGAGAGGTTATCCTTCCTCTCTACTCAGCACTGGTGATACACACCTGGAGTGCTGGATCCAGTGCCAGGGCTTATCAGCAGAAAGAAGACATGGAATTACTAGACCAAGGACTAGATTGTTCCTCAGGATTTATTATTGAATAATCTGAAAATGTTCCCTAAACTGATCTTGGAGTTTGCAGACAATTGGGAGGCACAAGGTAACCAATCCCCTGATGGTTTTATGAAGAGCTCTATGGAAAGCAGTTACTCATGGACTACATCAAACTTTTAAACAACTCTCTGAATTCCTTCCATGCTTCTGCATGTGCAAAGAAGTCTGCAAGAAGCCCACTGATTGACTGTCATGACCTATAAACTGCTACCAACCTTCTGAGAATACATCCTACAGTTGCATTTCAACTTTCTTTCCAGGATGTAATTGCTGAGAATCACACAGCAAGGGAACCTGCAGCTAGGTCTGGCCAGACTATCCATATGGTATCCCCAGGAAGGACAGATGCTCTCTCCTTTCTAGGAGCTGTGCTGCCATGTCTGGTCTTGGCTGGTTGATTTTCCTGCTCTGCTTTGCATGCCAAGGCCCCCGAGCTATAAGGCAAGAGTCCAGCCCTTCCAGTTCTCCAGGTTTGTTTACAAAGAGGTCAGCTTCTTAACTGAGAATCTTGGTGCGAGACACATTCTAGCTTGTTGTGCACAGTAAAGAATAATGAAATATTAACAAGATGATAGGTAGCATACCATGGATTTCCACTAGTTTTTCAGCAATGGTACCTGTATTATCAACCACTCCACCTCTGTTTCATAGTGTTCCCTGGTTTTGTTTTTATAATCTCTCAACTTTTTGAGGGGGGCAGCTGCTAGCTGATTTCTAGCCGTTACTCACTTCTTTAGGCAGAGACCTGAGCCTGGATACACAAGTTATTACTTTATTCATACAAGCTTATTGGTACCTGAAATGGTTTTCAGACAAAATACCATATTCTTTCCATATCAATTTATATTAACATATATGCACTCTAACATGCTTCTGAATTAGAAAATGTCTCAGTTTTATTTTTGCTTTCAAAGACAGTTCCTAGAATGATTTTCATATATAATCTTTTTGAAGAATACGGTAAGATACAATCAACAGCATATTTCTGGTCCATCATTGTTGCTTTCATGTATTCTTCCCCCCAGTACTTCACAAAAGGTCTCAAAGTGCAGTGATAGTGTGGTTGTGACATTTATTCACTCCCCTTGTACCTTCTGCAGGTATTTCACCACATCTGTGTCACTTTTTTCTCTCTGTACTGTTACTTTGACATGTACCTTTTGTTTTGGTTTATTTGTTTGTTTTACTGTTTCATAAAAGAAAATTAGTGAAGTTCTGGCGTTTAAAAAAAAACAAACACAACAGTGCCATTATACTGTGAGGTATTGTTAAGTTTAGTTGTGTTATGATTGTATTTAACTTTGTTACGACTGGAATATTTACAGATGAAAAATCTATTAAAAACTATGGTTATCAGAGCTAAATCCTAGAACTTTAAACTGTTTTCCTAAAACCTTCAGACTCCTCTGCCACAGCTCCTCTTCTATTATTTATTTTCTTTTTAGTTTATCACTGTACTCTTGCAGGGATTTTTAGCTATTGCTTTCAGAATCCAAACAGAATGATCACAGGAAGACACACACACACACAATATGCAATAATGAATTATGAGGGAAGTAACACAAGATGTATGAGGAAAAAACCAAGTTATTTCATAGACAATTTCATTTGCATAAAGAAATGCAATAGCAAGAGCACTTACAAAATGAGGCATGTTCTAATGATTCGGTAGCTATAAAAAACAACTTATTTTGAATATTTTGCAGATTTTTGAGAATGTAAAGCATGTCACTGCCATATGTCACTTAATCCCCAGAGACACAGATATGTCCCATCTGCTTTTGTTCTTATGTGCAGCATTGTTACTTTTATCTGTGGCTGCAAATGCATTATTTCTTTCAATGCCCTTTGATTTAAAATGCATGCCATCATGCCTTCAGGGAAGAGGATTCACATAAGAAACAATGGAATCACATCAGCTACCTCCACCCTGTGTGTCTGTGTGTGTGTGTTTATGTGTTGTGTATTTGAATATTTCCCTCATGTAAAACCTCTTTTTAATCTACTTCCCTTCTGGGTAATCTTTGACTCTAATCTTTGTCTCTCGCTATGCAGATTGTTTCTGCATCTTACACACAAAATTCATCAGATACCCAGAGGAATGTGAGAAATGACACAATTTCCTAGGCAAGGAGAACCTAATATTCCTGAAACTGGTAATTTCTGTTCTTACATAGCAGATAAAGAGTCCCCAGCAGTGATGAGTATTAAAAAGGTATGCTAGGAAAAGTTTCTTCTTAAAGACTCTAGGCCCATGACAACATGCTAAAACTACATGATGAAAGGATGGGCTTATATTTTTGGCCCTACTGGCTTGGTGCAGATGTTTTAAAGGCTGAGTTATGAGTGTAGGGTAGAGAGACACACTTTAATGTATTGACAGTGGGATACTTCTCAAACGTATCATAGTTACCTAAACTGCCTCATTACTCCAGGTCAGAAACATAACTAACTATAGCCAGTAAAGGCAAAAATGTACTTTCAGTGTAATGCTAGTTTACATTAGCTCTATGCAATAAAAGTGTTATTACTACAATAGTAGATGCAGAGGGAGCACAGGAGGAGGAATTTGGAGCGATGATGAAGAGAGGGACTCCCCTTGCTGAACATTACAGAGTGCTGTGGCTGTCTAGAGGTGACGCTTGCCAGCCATCCTGGGATTTGTGGAGAGGAGTAGTAATGGAAGCCAAAGGAAAGAAACAGAACTATAAAGCGAGATACCAGTGATATGGTCATCACCATACTGGACTGGGCTTCTGCACTCCCTGCTTCCACTGGCTTGCAGAGTGTCTTGTCACATCCCTTCATCTCTACATGTTTCAGCACCCAAACCAGTTAACCTAGGAAAAGCCCTTCTTGGGGAAAGCACTATGAACTTCACCCTCCAAGTGCCATCAACGAGGCAGCCATGGCAATGCACATAGCATCCACAGATGGCTCTGAAAAGGGTCAAGTCAGTCTGCACCTCCCCATTAAAAGCCCATTCTACACTGTGCCAGGCACATGTGGAGAGCTCAGATCTGGAAAAGTCATAAGTGAACCGACAGGTGTAATAATGATTTCTGTGGAAACAGATAGGCAAGTCTGATTAGGCTGAGAAAACAATAGGCAGGAGGAGTTCTTTTTCCTAAACTCAGTGCAGATAATAGCAGTGATAGAGCCTGCAGTGATGTGGTTTAACCTCACGCTGCAACTGAATACCATCCAGTTTCTTGCTCACAATCTCCCCTCCCTCAATGGGATGGAGAGAAGAATTAGGAAAAAAATACAATAATAACATTGATGAAAAAAAAATAATAGTAATAGTAATAATAATAATAATAATAATAATAATAATAATAATAGTAATAATGAAAAGGGAGACAACAAAAAGAGAGACAGAAATAAAACCCAAAGAAGAGAAATGATGCACAATACAATTGCTCACCACCCACTGATCTGTGCCCAGCCCACCCCTGAGCAGCAATCAGCCTCTTCTGGTTAGTTACCCCAGTTTATGCACTTAGATACACTAACTTCCCAGGAAGGGAAAAATCATTTTGTCCCAAGATGAGAAGAGAGCAAAGATTCTAAGAGCTTTTCCTTAGTCACAGGCATGTTCCTTTTTTTTGTGGTTCAAAGGTGAGGGAGGGAACTTGCCTCTAAACCATTGCCTGAGTGTGTTGTTGATGAAGCAGTGGTAATAGGGTTTAATTTCTTTGGGCAATGCAGAGGACAGGATGGAGTGGAAATGATTCAGACAATAATACTGTGAAAATGAACTGCCCAGTGTGCTCAGAGATGTTGCAATGCTTCTTTCTCTTTTTCCTTCTGCAGTGCTCATCAGATGGTTATGATCCCAGAGACGGCTAGTTTCTCAAACTATGAACTTTTGCCTTGCCAGCCTGCCACCTGTACTTGCATAGCAAAGCTAAGCAGCAAAGGCATTGGGGATGCAATAGGCAAGGCTAGAGACGGCTACTCCTGCCTTTTTCCCGCATCACTCCAGCCACAGCTGTTGCCCATGAACAAAGTGAGAGCTTCACTGGCTACAAGGCACAGGCAAGGCACAAATGCCCAAAGCGAACACGGATCTGAGAAAGCAAACAAAGATCCAAGTTTGTCTTTACAGTATCAGAACTCAAATACTGGATAATGAGAAATATAGTGTAGGAGCCCTCTGAAACAGATGGGGGTTAGTCTGATGAAAATTCTGACTGCGCCTTGAATGGCTGCTAATTTGTTCAGTCCTTAGTATGTGAATTGGGGAATATGGAGATCCATTTTCCTAAATCTGAAACAGTTTCTCACTTGGGAAACAAAATTTTCAAAAGACACCCTATAGACGAGGTGGGAAAGAAGTCTGAGGCTTTGGTGGTCGAGGTCTTCAAAGAGAAAGGGATGAATGGGTGTGAAAATTCTCAGCAAGGAGCCTGAATTTGTTTCACATTGAAGAGAAAAGCTGCTTCTAATACCATCTTCATGAGGTAAATAACTGGCTCTGAGCAAACCGGACTTGTCACCAACGAAACAAGGTTTGTGGAGATCTGACCTAGGACACTTGAAACTGTATGTGTTATGCTTGGCTGATTCAGTCCAGATTTTTTTGTATGTATATAAAGTCGCTTAAAAGCTTATATCTGTCTTGTTGTTTGATTTTTTTTTCCCAGACTTTAAAGGTAACAAGAGCACAGTGACAGCTGAGTGTTGGTTAGCCTTGACCTGTTTTCAGAACGTTAGATGATACTGTCTTTTCCTCAGGTACACGACTCAGGTCCTGGTTTTTTTGGGATCAGTGGGTATATGGAATACTGGTCTCTCCCTGCTGCACCCTGCCAGCCAAACCTGCATTGGCTGAGTCACTCATCCTGACTAAGAGCAGAAATGAACCACAGTGAAATTGAGGTACTTCCAGACAATGATGATCTGAGGAGCCTGATTTTGTCCTGTCTTTATTCAGTTGATTTTAAGCTTCGGTAACTTCAGTCTAAGGCTCCTGAATTATGTCAGTGCAGACATAACAAAATTAAAACAAAACTGGTGCCCTGTGTATCCAGGGGGAGCACAATTGTCATCTTGTAATACAGTAGCAATGCCTGCAGATGCGGGACGCTCGGTCTCTGAGTGAGACTAGAAGGAGCCTGAAAGTCAGAAAGTGATCCTGCGCTGTCTGGGCTGCCCTCTTGTATTCCCCAGCAAAGACTTCCTGAGTCTGCCAGGGCATTTTGACCCAAAGGTGAAATCATGTGCCCATTTGACAGAGGCCTCCTCTGGAAAAAGATCTCTTCTCCTTACCCACAGACCTGTTTCCCTTAGATCTACCTTTTCTCTACCCTGCTGCCCCCTCTTTGACATCATCAGGCAACACATAAGTAGATCTGATGGTGACAGGAGTGCTGAAGTGCTTGAGCTGAGATACCAATTCAATAAATTTAAATTATAATTGAAGACCCTAATATCTTTGGAAGTTACATTAGAGGGCTTAGACCTTGAACAAAATGCTACTGCAGAGAGTATGCTTCAGGACAGCTGTTTGGTTATATTAGAAAGGCAAATCTTTCGCTTGGAGCTCCTGGAGCTGCCCAGTTGCCTTTTATGGATTGTGTGTAAAGCCTGAACGTGAACAGGTTCAATTCAACGTTGCTGCCTATTTGCCAACTGAAACAGTGAGAACTGCAAACTATCTAGCAACTTCTGAGTTAAGTTTTGATCTCTTCTTCCCATTGTTACAATCGCTCAAGCTGGATTTCAGTTTGTTGACTACCTTTCTAAAATGACACAAAATTAAAGAGAAAGCACTCCATCAATTGCCATGACTGCTCTATCACTTCTGCAGGCTCTTCAAAAAAACGCACAGAAGATGGCTAAGAATTATGTAATATATTATCTGCATTATTTTATGACTTCCTACTTTCGGTTTTTCCCAAATGTACTGACTCAGAGGTGACGAGAACATTAAGCAGCATCACTCTCTACAGCCAGCCTGCGCTCAATGAGACACACTGCATGACATGCAGTTAGCTCTGTGTCATGAAGCCTCCATAGGACAGCACTGATCCCTTGGAGTGAGTGGAGTGGAGGCCACTGAGACAACAGGCTGCTGTAACACAGCAGACAGATTAGAGATAAAGAGATATGCCTTTGATCTGCTTGGAGATGAGAAAACAAGGGAGAGTTCTTTTGGCTGCCTTCAGCTTCCATGAGGAAGGGTTCCATCATGAAGAAGGCAGGCTCTTCTGGGAGGTGCACAGGGATAGCACTGGTAAGATGAAGTTGCATGATGGGGCATTCCCACAGTACTAAGGCAGCCTTTTTTTCCCTCAAGGGTACTCTGCATAGGGGACACCACTGTCCTTGGAGATGTCTGCAGCTTGACTCCTCAGATAACAACCCAATAGAGAAGAAGGGTTGGACTGGGTAACCTCTGGAGGTCCCTTCCAGCCGAATTATTCTACCACTGTATGAATCCATAGAGATCAGACCTCTCTCACCTCAGATGCCACAGACACACCTTTTCCAATTTACAACTTCATTTTCTCCCTTGGCATGGTGAAGATCTAAGTGACCAGTGATGCTTTTCCACATAACCACAGCTGAGCTTCAGGGAACACAGTGTACTGTCTAGTCCAGTCTCCAAACTGACTACAGCCTCTTTGAGCCCCCAGTGAGAAACTAGACCTCCTTAAGCCTGCCTCTTTCTTCTAAGTAATTCTTCTGCCCAAATCTATGTTGCATTAAGAATAGAAGTGAGTACTGTGGCTTTCTCTTCAACATTCTGGAATGCAGTAAGTGCTGAAAATATCAATTTCTGAATGGTGATAAGGTTTGCAGACACCTGTTTCAGCACTCCATTAACCACAGATTTCCTAACTGAGCAAAGCCAATCGATAGCAAGGCAAGATAGAGACACCTGCACCTCACTGTTTTCATGCATAAGTACTCATGTATGACTACAGGTTCTCCTTCCATTGCAATTTACTGACTTAATTGCCCTGGCTGGGGAGATTCTTACTTCCAAACACTCCACCTGGTTCTGGTCTCAGCCTTCTCATCAGCTGTTTTGCTCAATGCAGGAAGTATTTGATAAGTAAAACTCTTTCTTCAAGCCATACTTTCTCAGGAGTGTGTTCTAAAACAACAGTAAACGCCTGCCTACCTTTCTCAATCCCTTGGATGATACTGACTGCCAGTGCTAGCCCTACCTGTCTCAGTCAGATCTGATCTCTTTCTTAATTAGATTATGTAGGATCTCTAGGTAGTAGACATCTTCAACCAACCATGTCAGGACAGATGCAAAGGGTTTTCATCTACTTTAATCACACCGTAGAGCTGAAGAGACTGTATCTCCCTCCCTCTCACAAATGAAATCGTATATGCTACTACCATTACTAACTCATGTTCTTTTCCACATGCCTTAGGAAAATAAACCAGAGAGTAAAAGGAGTTCTGAAGCTGTCTTTAGAAGATGAATCCTCTGCCTGGAATGGGAGCTTCTGCTCTGAGACCAGCAGAAAACCCTCTGAACTGGAGCAAGGCTGAAGGCTCCCACGGTGCCATCTGGCATCATCCCAAAGACCAGATGGGTACTACTTTCTCATGCACTGTATCTGCTTCTGGATCGCTCCCTACATGCAGAGTGCTATACCAACAGGTGCATATAACAACAGGTGACGTCACGACCCAGGTGCTTTTTCTGGATCTTCCCACTTTTTCCAGTGATATTTGAGAAGAGTTAACACAAGATTTAGCTCAGATCAGTATCAGCAAATGTGCACAGAAATACCTCCAACTTTCCTGGAGCCTGGCAACTTCTCAGAAGCTTGGGCCAGCTCCACTGTCACAGCTGTGCCTGTGATAATACATATCAGCCTTAGAGCTGTGCCAGTGAATGCACATAGAAGATTAGTGACTGAACACAGGGTCTGGTTCATTGAACTGAAAAGTCAACCTCAAGAAGGAAGCATGTACAGCAAGTTACTGTAGGAGACAGTAATTCAGAGGAAATAGGGGTTTGCCTAGGACCCTGCCTGCCTGTCTTAAATGTATTGACACATATCAGTGGCACTAGAGCTCTTGACCACAGAGCATATGTGCATGTGCCATGGACAAGTGCATTCACTCCCCCTGGCTCCATGCATACGTGATGCCTCAGCATGCTCTCAGCATTCAGAGTGATCAGCCCTGGTGTCTGTGCTATTAGGTATTAAAGGAATGGCAGGGATCTGACAGCAATTTCCCATCTCTGCAAGTTGCACATGTGGCATCTTTTTATGCCATCAATATGGAAGAAAAGACCTACCAGTACAAGCTAAGGCATAGCTCATATCTTTTCTATTTTAAATATGTTTCAGCTGCATTGTTATCTTTGAAACTGTATCATTCAGTGTATCAACATAGAGACTGTGGAGAGCTGAGGTGAATACAACCTTCAGACCTGTAATTAAGGGTATGAAAGATTCTAAATTATCTAACTTTCACACCTGGTTCTACTGTGATAACAGTTATGAGATGTAGGGCTACTTCACCAACCACCTAAATTATCAATGACATTACACTGTACTCTATTAAGGCACAGGAATCCTTTTATCTGTTCAACGGTGACTCTTTGGAGTAAATGAGTTTGATTAACACACATCACTGCAGTTCCATCAGGCCTACACAGCTGAGGCCTGAAGTTCAGACCCCATACATAGGTATTTAAGTAACATTCTTTCTTTTTCCTGCTACACAGATCTCTAAACTCATGTCACCTCAGTCTAATTAGCTCACATTAGAGAAATTGTAGCTTGGCAGCAGAACCTGGCCTTCTGAGGCTGTCTTGCCAACGCTTCTGCTGTTGCAGAAACAACACCTGCTTGCATGGAAGTGAACCAAGAAATTCATGAGGATTTGCTTCTAGAGGTCATCAGTGGTGTTCTGATGTGATCGCTAGAGCTCATTGAAATAAGCAAAGGTGTGAGAAAGCCCGAAATGGGTGCCGCACAGCAATTCAACTCTGTATTGTGAGTGAGCCAAAGAAAAGCTGCTTTGGAGCAGCTGAGTACACCAAGTCAGACTCAATTACTTCATCATTTACGTCTTTGAGCTGGTTAGATCACTTGCAGCATCCCCTGCCACAGGATTTGTCCCACACAGCTGAGCACTTATATTCCCACCAGACTGCAGAGAAAGGTCGCTGTCCTCAGTTTGCCTTTGCCTTTGTTGGGCTTTTAAAGCCATATGGCCAGATATGACCCTGATGGCAGTCTGTACAGAGCAAAGAGGTCTGACTCTGCTCTGTGCGGCATGTGGGCACTGTAATGGTCTCACTTGAGAAACAAAAAAGGATATAAAGGCACAGTAATTACAATACATGGTTTGACTGGAGACTAGCCAAGTGCGTGTTTAACTTCTCTGGCTGTTCAAACCCTGTAGGTGCCTGTGCCCTGAGCTGAAGGTAACTCCTCAGAGAGGCTACATGCCTTCATGGTCACTGCGACATGTTTCTCAGAACGTCCTTGCAGGGTTGTCTGCACCCGCTCTCTCAGACTGCACCACACTCAAAAAAAATGAGCAGGAATGGGTCTGATCCCTCCTTTCCAGTCACTCCCTGGACCAGGGTTTACAAGTCCCTCCACCCTAGGTTGTTAGGTAGCTGCTGAAACTCACTGGGTCCTTCTACATTCTGGGTGCTCCTTCAAGGATTCTCCCAAGACTGGAAGGGATGTCTGACCCTGAGAGATTTCACCTGGGACCTAGGAAGGTTGAAAACCAGTTTCCTGATATTTCCTAAGGCCCATGTCCCAAAAAATGCATCACCAACTCTTCAAGAAGGAGGGCTGCAATGACCTAGCTTAAATGACATGACTACTGGGGCTCCTAGCATTATTGCAAGTAAAGTCAGGTTGAAGCAGACAGTTGAGGAAAGAACTGGAAAAAAAATTGAGTTCTTCATGTGTTGTTTTTGGTTTTTACCTAGTTCTTGTCACAACTTTCCTGTCAAACAGCCCTACAGGAGTTTTCAGTACTTGATAAATTGTTATGAACAATGTTGAAACAACTCAGCACTATGTGAGAGTGATGTTAGTTATGATTCAAATTTGCTGTGACTTCCATGTCAGTGAACTAAGGAATCCAGGGAGAGTTCATCTGGAGTTACTGTTAAAAAACTCTGCTACTGATAACATGCTAAGATCATCTTGACTTTTTCCTCTTCTGCCTCAGATTCTGCCCCAATTCCCAGGTCTTTCTGGGGTTTTTTTCCCTTTTTTTTCTTAAAGTTAAAAAAATGTGTAAATCAGAGGTCAGTTACAGACCAACTTTATCAGAGATTCATTTTATTCTGCTTAAGCAGTTGTCTGTAAAAGTGCATACTTGTAAGCTGTTGGTAAAAGCACCTAACAAAAAATCCTCTGAATTATTTACAAAAGCAGTTTGTCTTCATGTGCTGCTGAGAGAAATGAAGCATCCCCCCTGATAAATTAGTGATTACTCATTATTTAAAAGGCAGGATTTACATGACACACAACTTCTCAAAATGGCAATGTCCGCAAAATTACTTATCTTATAACTAGATGCTATAACCTGCCTGTTAGTTCAGCTCCTAAAGTAGCACAAAAATGTCTTGAAGATAGCAAGTTTCTTAATTTAGCAAGGTGTGGAAACATTTTTCTACAGTACCATTGCTACATTAGGCAGATGAAAGGTGGATCTGAAATGTCCAGATGTTTTCCAGCTTCAGATGAATTAATGAGAAATTATCTATGTGGCATGAATAGTCCAGTGAAACATCACATATATGCAAGTTTCCCGTGCTCCTGCACTTCTGAAATAGGTGGACCACTTCCTCTGCTTTAAAAAGACAGTCTTGTTTTATATATGAATTATGAGAAACAAGATATGGTCCTTCACAGCTGGAATACTCAGTTTTAGAATTTTTGGTTGCTGCAGGCATGTATGTTTCAGCTGAAAGGGAGCCATAAAAGCACATTTTGTTTAGAATACTGAACATCTTTCAGGACTGTGGCTATTTCAACATTCTCAGTTAAAACCACTTTTTTATCAGCCTTGCAATTCTGCACATTTTGAAATAATCACACAGCTCATATTTTTGTTTGCACCATGCTGAAACTTCAGAAGACAGCTTGGTCAGAGGTGACACCTCAGACTACAGAAGCCCACTACTATTTTTATTAGATGTTTCCAACTTATATATCCATCTCTGCCTGGACTGTTTCTTATTAAGCACACTAAGAGTATGTTTAGTAAAAACAAACCAGAAACAGTAAATTTATGTATTTGTACAGATTTAATCCTCCTAAATGATGCACAGAAAGTAAACAGATACGAATTTTCTTCTGCTCATTTTTCTCTGTAGAATATCATTTCACCCACACACCTATAGGGCTCTCAAATTCATTCTGACTAGCCTGAAGTTATAATTTCCTGTTCTCAAAAAGCCATGAGAAGGTGAAATTTTTAAAGAAATTAAAGAAATACAAGAACGTATTTCTTTTGAAACATAACCATTTCAATTAATTTCTGGAAGCTAAAATTACTCACTTTTAATTGAAAAATAAAACCACAAAAACAAACCAACATACTTCTTCCTTCTTAAAAAAAATGTGCCCAGCACTGGAAGATCCACAAACTTAACTAAACTGATTACAAAAGTCAGTTAAACCAGCATGAGACTTTAATGAAGTTCAAAATAGAAGCAGATATATGTCTTTCCAAAAATAAGAGTTGAGGTAGGATGTAACTAGCATTTAGAAAAAAAAAACAACCAAACAAAACAACAGCAACAAAAAAACCAAACCACAACAAAAAAGGCAAAGCCTTGCACAAACACAGAAGAGCTTACCTTTAAAGAGTGAGAGGAACAAGGATGACCAGAGATACAGTGCAGAATAAACAAATGCCAAGCACTTTTCTGTGAGCATTGTCAAAATAAGCTGGCTCTCCTTCCTGAGCAGAGGGTGAAAGAGGATGAAGTCTTGGAGACAGTCTGCAATGACTGATGGATTTGGCAATTACAGTAATAAGGCATCAAACCAGCTTCCCACCAGGGGAGAGAAGTGCCTTTGCTCATGTGCTTCTCCAGTCCCCAGGAGCCAAATCAGCTCAGTGCTTGGTCAGTAAATCCAAACACAAAGGAACAGGTTACATTCCTTTGGACTCACATAGCTAGACACACTGAGCCTTTCCTTGGTCAGGAGCAAATGCAAGTGATCCTCGCACACAGCTGTTTGTGTACTGCAAGAAGGGGGAGTGTGCTGCCTCGGAGATGCTTTCCACATCTCCACATATTGTACCTAACTCGAGACAGCACGGCTGCAGTGTTTCCAGTGCTTGCACTCGAGTGCCTCTAGAGCTGTTTCCTGGCGAAATGAATTTGTGGCCCCCTCTGCTCTCTCCCAGCTGCCAGGGCAACTTGCAGCAAGCACCTGTGGCACACCTGCCTTTTCTCCCAGCAGAGGTGGCAGGGGAGGTTCAATAGTGCAAAAGTTTGAACAGATGAAAACAGCCAATCTCCTGTCCATTTTTGATGCAGCCCTTCCAGCAATCACTTCCACCAGGTGTAGGGAGCTGCTCTGAGTGCCCTCTTCCCCAGCTGCCCACTGTGGGATTTTGCACACAGCCTGGCTCCCTTTCCTTACCACAATTTTATTCACCAGCCGAAGAAAGGCAAGGAGAGGCGAAGGCTCGAATAAATGATATCCATCATTTGGGCCTTTCTTTTCTCATTTGCCTGTTCTGCACACTCACCCACTTTTCTTTCACTGCAAGCAGGGACAGGACTTTGCACTTCCCCTTGCTGAATTTCCCGAGGCTCCTGCCCTAAGAAACAACCCTGGGCTGATGCAGAGAGCAGCAGCAAGTCGTGACTCCGGGCAGGAGGAGGGATTTGGGTGCTGCCGTAGTGAGGCTGCAGTGGGCAGTGCAGGCTGGTGGGAGAGCAGAGCCCGGGATGTGGGGCACAGGGTGCACTGAGGAGGAGGACTTGCGAGGTTGATCGGTGGGGCATGGGCTGACCATGGAGTCCCCCTGGCTAGAAACTGCCCTGGGATCAGTTGCAGAAATGCAAACCTGCAATGCTCAGGGAACACGTGAGAAAATCAGTGGTCAAAGTACCAGAAAAAGGGAGGAAAACAGTACAAGTGGGGAGGGCAAAAGTACCAGCATTAGTTAGTAATACTGAAACGTTTTCTGCAGCTTTCATGCTTTCATTTTCTTTTAATAAATGTTAAACAGATTTGGAAGGCTGGGACCACAAGGGGCTGGTGTATACCCCAGCTGCAGCCTGTACTGATTTAGCTGGTTCCTGGTGCAGTGTCGCCCTGTCACTGGATGGTGGAGTGCCTTCCTGGGGGCCTGGGAAGGGTCCTCAGAGCTGCTGGCCCTCCCTTTCTGGGCTTGCCAGGGAGCCCCAGGTGAGCTTTCATTGGCCAGCTGCAGGTGGAACATCCAGGAACAGCCTCCTCTGGGTTCTCCCAGGCCCCTTCTCACTCCTCATGGGTAGGGACAGGGACAGAACGGGACCTGCTGCTGGGACGTCATGAAGGCTGGCCTGGGAGACCCCCTTTGGTAGCATCAGGGCAAGGGACACTAGCAGGGCTGTCCTCCAGGCCCATCTGATGCTGGGCCATCCCACTGAGCCTGTGTGTGACGGTGTCAATAAGCCGGTGGGCAAAGCTTCTTGTGTGCCTGTGCAGAGGGGCCCATAGAAGCTGGAACAAAGCCTCCTCATTTGGGCCAAAGTAGTGCAGGCTGGATGGGACAAGGCACTACACTGCTGCTGCTTCCTTACCATCCTCAAAGAGCTGCCCCAGCTCCTGATGCAACCACGACAGAAGGTGGTGGAGAACAGCAAGGTAGAAGACGGATGCTGAGACATGTGGGAGACGCTCACCGGACCCCAGGGCAGTGGCCACACGACTGACGGCAGGACTATTGCAGTGCTATGGGGACTGTGGGCAGCAGGAGCTCCTACTCTCAGTTGGAACATGTCTGAGAGTGCTGCAGGGCAATGGAGACTGGGGACAGCTAAGTGCTCAGGATATCATCCACCAAACTTTTTGTGAGTTTGATACAACACGAGTTTGATCGCAGCTCTCTGCAGGGGAGATCACCTGAGCAGAGTCCATAGCAGGGATGCCTGTTCCTGCAGCCAGTTGTGCTGACTGAGGAGCACCTGTACCAAAACTTCTCCTTTTTCTCTGCTACTCCCCTCATATCCCCACAGTAGAACAACATGGACCATGGTTTTGTCCATTCCTTTTAGTTTAGATTTGGCTTTTCTAAAACTCCTTTAAAAATGAAAACTTTCCTCAGTGAGTACAATTTCACATATATTGCAATTCCGGTCACTGTGCTCACCTTCAGCCACTGGAGGTGGTGATCTTCCCACTGATGGCCAGGGCGTTGCTGTGCAGACCAGGGACAGCCGGGTATCAGAGACTTCCTCCTCTCAGGTGAAATATGTCTGATGGTGCCCCATGGGGTGGAATGACATGCTCCTCACAGTTATCATCTCTCCACAATGAGTGCAGGATGGGGGCAGAGGGGGCACTCGAGCTTACTCACAGCCCACTGCAGGAGGCACACTTAGCAGAAGCAGAGCAGCCATGGCAGTACATAGCTGGGCTCCTCTGAGCTGTCCAGGCAGATGGGAGAGCAGTTGTCCAGCTCCATGGCCATGCTTGCCGTGCGCTGTAGGGTCTGGGGGCAGCTGGGGATGACAAACTGCTTCACTGCCTCTCAGTGACACTGCAGCAGCAAATGTTGTGCTAGAAAAACGATGCCACAATTGTTGTCTGGCCCTAGGATGGATGGAAGCAATGCCCACAGCCCTCTGGAAGGAAACCCTCCCCACTCCCCAGATGGAGTTTTTCCCTCCCTGATCACTTCTGCTGCTGCAAGAGTGACTACTGAGTGCCCCAGCTGCCTGAACAGAGAGTCCTATTTCACAAATGATTCACGGGGGTACAGGCTGAAGGTCACTGATCTCACAAGGATGGCAAATCCACCTATATTATGGCTCTCTTCAAGCAGGAGACTTGGTGCTGCAATATCCCACTTTGAGCCTGCAAATACAGATAGCCAGAATCCAGGGGCTTTATTGAAGTCCAGCTGCTTTCTGAACTCCTCAGCTCTTAATCACATTTCAAAATTCACATTTTCAAGTGAATCCTTGGAAATGCCTGGGTTGCTTTGTTCCACACACAGCGATTTAACNAGGGACAGCCGGGTATCAGAGACTTCCTCCTCTCAGGTGAAATATGTCTGATGGTGCCCCATGGGGTGGAATGACATGCTCCTCACAGTTATCATCTCTCCACAATGAGTGCAGGATGGGGGCAGAGGGGGCACTCGAGCTTACTCACAGCCCACTGCAGGAGGCACACTTAGCAGAAGCAGAGCAGCCATGGCAGTACATAGCTGGGCTCCTCTGAGCTGTCCAGGCAGATGGGAGAACAGTTGTCCAGCTCCATGGCCATGCTTGCCGTGCGCTGTAGGGTCTGGGGGCAGCTGGGGATGACAAACTGCTTCACTGCCTCTCAGTGACACTGCAGCAGCAAATGTTGTGCTAGAAAAACGATGCCACAATTGTTGTCTGGCCCTAGGATGGATGGAAGCAATGCCCACAGCCCTCTGGAAGGAAACCCTCCCCACTCCCCAGATGGAGTTTTTCCCTCCCTGATCACTTCTGCTGCTGCAAGAGTGACTACTGAGTGCCCCAGCTGCCTGAACAGAGAGTCCTATTTCACAAATGATTCACGGGGGTACAGGCTGAAGGTCACTGATCTCACAAGGATGGCAAATCCACCTATATTATGGCTCTCTTCAAGCAGGAGACTTGGTGCTGCAATATCCCACTTTGAGCCTGCAAATACAGATAGCCAGAATCCAGGGGCTTTATTGAAGTCCAGCTGCTTTCTGAACTCCTCAGCTCTTAATCACATTTCAAAATTCACATTTTCAAGTGAATCCTTGGAAATGCCTGGGTTGCTTTGTTCCACACACAGCGATTTAACCATGTCATCTGGCAAAAATGAGCATGTCTGACAACCAAATATACATCCTGGAGTCTAGAAAACATAACTTACTGCACTCCTGATGTGTAACCAGGCTCTTTGTTGGGATTGCTACTTACATAGGCTTCATCATCAGTGCAGGGACCTGAAGGTGTTCCTCTCACAGCCTGCTGTCAAGGAAGGAAACAGCAAGAACAAGATTATTGTGCAAGTCTTTCCTGCTCCTCCTCTCCCACGTCCACCTGAACTGTGCTGCCACTGCAAAAGGCTTTCCCAGAGAAGATAAAACCAGGCCCTTCTGGCTGAGATCCTACGGTGAGGATGTACACCTGCCCCTCAGCTCTGGATGGGTTCATTGCTCAGTCGCCCCCTCCAACAGAAGCAGATGACATGAATACAGAAACCAGGATTTTTCACCAAAGAGCTGGGAGGCAGATGTTTTCTCCCACAGCCATTTCCCTGTGAAACCTGGGATGGACTGCTGCAGACTTGGTCTTATAGACAAGGTCCATATCAAACCTACTGGTTCAGGCCGTGCTCTGACCTTGCGAAGTTATGTGACTTGTTCTTGTCTTGAGCTTGCTTCTCCTTTGGGTCACATCAGTACAACTCAGCAAGTTTGGAGCTGGGCATCCTTCCTCTGTGGATGGGTTTGTCTGAAGGTGAGGCAGCTCTTCTCCCACCACCTCTCCCAAAGCTTGCTGCTGAGTTTGCCCAGTCAGCCCTTCTAGCATTGACTTGACTTCCAAGCCAAACCTTAGCACTTCATGCTGTGAGCCAACAGAGATAAAGGACAATTGGCCACAGTCACACTTTTAACAGCTGAGCAAGGAGCAAGGAGGATGAAGAAAGCCCTTATACTACAGATAGTGCGCAAAATGCTTTTTCTCAGGAGTGGTTTGGATGGGTTATGAGTGATTAGAGGCAGTCTGGCAAAGGTGTGAAGTGCTGGAGTGGATACGGTGCATTGTTCAGAAGTTATGTCACCAGGGGTTCACCATGCATGTCAAGCTGCAGAGACCACTCCCTGGGTTCAGCTCCTTTCCAAGGAAGCTGGATGACACCAGGCCATACATACGCAGGCCAAGCAGCCTTGCTGGTGAGGCTGAGGATGCTGGAGGATAGGAAGGTACTGCAGGATGTGAACACTTGGCTGGTTAAGCAGGGCACTGGGCTGGGGTGATCCCAATTCTGCTGGGCGCTGGGGTGAGGAAGCTAGGGAAGTGAGCTATGGAGGGGTCCACTGCTGGTGCAAAGGGAGGTGGATGCTGGCAGGAGGGTCTGCATGAACTAGAGATCTCATGGCTCCCCACTCCTGCAGGCAGCAGATGCCTTGTGGGTGGGTTGAGGTGACAAACGAGCAGCCACCTGAGCTCTGCATGCTCCAGTGACACATGGAACAGAGCTGCACAACAAAAGCAAGTGCAAGGAGCTCCAGCCCTGTCAGGCAGGTGTGCAGTAGCCCCTCGTCCCCAAGGGCTGAGGCTCTGACACTCCAGCCCCTGCTCTGTCCTTTCCCCATACAAGAAGAAGAGAAGCATAGAGGTGTAGGGCACTGTACCAGAGCTCGGCTGGGAGGGCAATTTCCCCTTCTCAGGTGGTGGGGTCTGCACCACTGAGCATGGTGGAAGCTCAGCTGGTGAGGCAGCACTGCCAGTTCCTGGCCCTGCAGACAAGATGGGGTTTGTGCTTTTGTGCACTGCTCCTGGAGTCAGCCTTGGCAATTCTAGCCACGTGGCAACCCTGCTCTCCATTGACCTCCAAGTTACAGAAAGGCTGTATGAGATGCAGCATCACTTTGTGTCATGGCCCCAAGCCCCAACTCTCCCTCCAGATCTTGAGTGGCAAGAGAGGCTGGAGAGACAGCCTCCCCTGATGCTTGTGTGGGGTAGTGAGGAGGCAAAAGAGTCCTTCCCCTACTTTGAAGGAGAATCACAAAATCACAGAATTGTTAGGGTTGGAAAGGACCTCTGGAGATCATCTAGCCCAAACACACTGCTGAAGCAGGGTACTCTAGAGGGCTCCATCAGGAACTCATCCAGATGGGTTCTGAATGTTTCCAGTGAGGGAGACTCTATGTAACAGATCGTGAAGCCTAGGACACAGCCCTGAAGCATATGCTCCAGACGAACATGAGACCTGGGGATCTTTGTATCTGTCCTATTTCCCATCTCTACATTTCTTTCCCAAATCAATGTCCACCTTCCTCTTCCCCTTTGTGCTTCGTTCCTGCTCTCCATCCCTTTTCTTCTCTGTTTCTGCTCCACTTCCTGGTTTTTTCACTCTGTCCCTCTGTTTCTCAATTTCTCTTTCTCCTACTGCCAGGTGTCCACAGGCTTTTTTCTGTATCCTTTTTATTTTCCGTGCCCTGTCCCCACACGTTTTTCTTTATCTGCGGCTCCCTTTTGCTCTCTCCACCTCCTCCTCCTCGTCGTCCCTTATTCCAGTCTCTCTATCCCCACTCCTTGTCTCACCATCCCTCTTCCTCTCCCGGTCCCTCCCTTCCACTCTCCGACACACTCCTCGCTCCCTACCCTGCTCCCTCTCGTCCCGGGGCAGCGCCCCTCCACCGCTCCTTCCGTGCCGCTCTCCGTGCCCGGCACATGCGCGCTGTCCCCTCGGAGCCCGCGGCGCTGCGGGCACACCCGGGCGCATGTGCGGCCTCACGGCCGCGCTGCCAGCCCGGCTGTCCCGCAGCGCGCCCGGCTCCCATGCTGCCCGTGCTGTCCGTGCGCCGGGGCCGCCGCCTCCCCGCGCCTCGGCAGCCCGAGCCCCCGCCCCGTTCCCGAGATGGCGTACCCGGCACCCCGCCGGCACCCCGAGCGCGGCCGCGGGGAGCGCGCCCGCCTGAGGCGGCACCGTGGGCAGCTGGCCCTGCTGCGGCGGGAGCGCGCTGAGGAGCTGAGGGACGGCGGCGGGATGTCCTCTGCTGGCGGGAGCCGGGGCAGCGGCAGAGACGTGTCCGGAGCACGTCCCTGCAGCGGTGAGCCAGCCCATCGCCACAGTGCGGTCGGTTTAAAATGGCTCCCCCACGCTAACTTGGGGTTCTTGGTGATTTCTGGGCACCCGCAAACCCGCTCTGGTGCCCCCAGAGTAGCCCGAACCAGCCCCAGAGCTTCAAACACCCAGAGCTCTGCTTGAGGCCCCCAAAGACTCGGCCTCACTAATCACAGAAACATAAAATGTTCTGAGTTGGAAGGGACCCGCGAGGATTGTCGAGCCCAACTCCTGGCCCTGCACAGAACCATCCCCAGGCGTCACACCATGTGCCTGAGAGCATTGTCCAAATGCTTCTTGAACTCTTGTCAGGCTTGGTGCTGTGACCACTTTCCTGGGGAGCCTGTTCCAGTGCCCAACCACCCTCTGAGTGAGGGACCTTTCCTAATACCCAACCTAAACCTCCCCTGACACAAGTTGAGGCCATTCCCTCAGGTCCTGTGACTGGTCACCAGGGAGATCAGTGCCTGCCCCTCCACCTTCCTTCACAAGGAAGTTGAATAATGAGATGCGGTTTTACCTCAGTCTTCTCCAAGCTGAACAGAACAAGTAACCTCAGCCGCTCCGCATACAGCCTTCCCTCAAGGCTCCCCTCAAGGCTCTTTACCATCTTCCTAGCCTTCCTTCGGATGCAAGAGCCTCAGGACCCCAAATCCCTGCCTGACTAAACCCAGAAACCCCTAAGTTGCCCCAGGGCCCCAAAACCTCCCCAACCTTACTGTAGTCCCCTCCCTCTGAACCTTGCTCAGCAGCTTCCCCCCATCCTACCTAAATGCCCCCAAACACCACCTGAATGCCTTCAAACACCCTGTCCCCATGCCAGCAGCTCAAAACACTCTTAAGTCTTGCTCCAGGGTACCTCCACTTATCCCCACAGCCTATCTGAGTATCTCCAGTATTCTCCAATCCTGTCAGAGTACACTCCCAAAAACGCTTTCAAGGTGTCCAAATACTTCTGAATGGTCCTCTGAATGGGAACTGGAGAATGTTATCCAGGTGTCATGAATACCTGTAAACCCTACCCAACTACCCCAAAACCCCACAAACCTGCCACACAGCCCCCAAAGTTCCCAACCCCTGCTTCTGAACCCCTGAAAGTCCTTCTTCAACCATAATTTCCTACAAACACCCCATAAACCTTTTTGTAGTCCACAGAACATCTGTAAGTCCCTTCCAGGAGCCACCAAAACTGCAAGCTTGTCCATGGCCCCCAAAAGTTCCCACACCTTGTGTCCAGGTCTCCAAAGTCTATGACTAAACACCCTGAAACCTTACTCTTGGGCCAGGAATACATCTCAAATCAAATCCAACTGCCCCCAAAGACTCATCTAAAATGTCCACAAAAAACCTAAACCCTAAGCCCCAACCAAGACTTTCTCAGACTTCTCCAAGTCCATGCGAAGGGCTCCATAGACTGTCTCACCAAACCCCAAATATACCCAAATGTGCCATAGCGCTTGCTGGCTCCACAAGACTCAATACCCTGCTCAATTGTACACAAAGAACCCCAAATTTGGGTTCTTTCTACAAGGGGGATTTTCTGAATGGACTGCTTTCAACACTGCTTTCCCACAAAATAGGCTCACAATGGCCATAAAGTTTTACAACTACCTGGCAGGTTCTGTGCAACTTTTCTGTAAGTAAGCTGCTAGCTTCACACCGAAGGATTTTGCACGCATCCTGGCTACCCCAGGACAGCTCCTCTGCCTCCCTACTCACTACAATTTTATTCAGCAGCCAAGAAAAGACAAGGAAAACAAAGGCTCGAATAAATGATATCCATCATTTGGGCCTTTCTTTTCTCATTTGCCTGTTCTGCACACTCACCCACTTTTCTTTCACTGCAAGCAGGGACAGGACTTTGCACTTCCCCTTGCTGAATTTCCCGAGGCTCCTGCCCTAAGAAACAACCCTGGGCTGATGCAGAGAGCAGCAGCAAGTCGTGACTCCGGGCAGGAGGAGGGATTTGGGTGCTGCCGTAGTGAGGCTGCAGTGGGCAGTGCAGGCTGGTGGGAGAGCAGAGCCCGGGATGTGGGGCACAGGGTGCACTGAGGAGGAGGACTTGCGAGGTTGATCGGTGGGGCATGGGCTGACCATGGAGTCCCCCTGGCTGGAAACATCTGCCTTGGGATCAATTGCAGAACTGCAAACCTGGAGCAGGGTCCATTGTTTTTGTGTTAGATTTGGGTTTTTAAAAAAATTTCTCTATAAATAAAAGGATTCTCCAGTGATCACAACTTCACACATATTGCAGTTCTGGTCACTGTGCTCACCTTCAGCCACTGGAGGTGACAGTCCTCCCACTGATGGCCAGGGTGTTGCTGTGCTGGCCAGGGCGTTGCTGTGCAGACCAGGGGCAGCCGGGTATCTGGAACCTCCAGCTCTCAGATGAAACATATCCGATGCTGCCCCATGGGGTGGAATGACATGCTTCTCAAAGTTACCATGTCTCCACAATGAGTGCAGGATGGAGGTCACCCTCCTCTTGCAGAGGGGGCACTTAGGCTTGTTCCCAGCCCACTGCACACTTAGCAGAAGCAGAGCAGCCATGGCAGTACATAGCTGGGCTCCTCTGAGCTGTCCAGGCAGATGGGAGAGCAGTTGTCCAGCTCCATGGCCATGCTTGCCGTGCGCTGTAGGGTCTGGGGGCAGCTGGGATGTCGAGCTGCTCCATCACTGGTGCTGCAGCAGTGGGTGTCATGCTAGAAATGGGGGAGAGACCACAATTGTTGTCTGGCCCTAGGAGGGATAGAAGAAATGCCCCAGTCCCTCATGAAGGAAACCATCCCAGCTCTGCAGATGGAATTTTCCCTTCCAGATCACCTCTACTGCTGTGAGAGTGATTCCCGAGTGCCCTAGCCAGGGAAAATCCTCTGATGTCTCTGGGGTCAGGCACCGGGAGCTGCACCAACCAACTCCCTGAGCACAATATCACTAACCAACAACAGCTTTGCATGATGTTCCTTTCTGGCTGTGGCAGCAATGCCTTTAGCTTAATAAAAGCCTTTGGGAAGCTCTCTTTAGCCCACAGGCAACTACCAAAAGATCTTGAAATTGCTGTAGAGTGACAGAGTGACAGACTTGGGCAAGGGATGTTTATGCTTCAACTGTTTGATTTTTAGATGTGTAACTTGCTCAGTTCTATATTCTTTTCTTTCTCCTACAAGCAGGGGAGGAGCTCTCATTTGAGGGGAAGCCAGGCAATGGACTCTCTGGGGTGCATTACTATCCCCCCGTTCCTGCCACGTCTGGAGGATCAGTAGGACTGTGCTGGGCATGCATAGTCGGTGTTCTTGGTGCAAACAGTAAGCACTGAGTCAGATCAGGTGGGAAGTGCTGTCTTTTCTCACTGTGGGCAAGAAGGGTCCATGGGAATGAAGACTGCTGGACAAGGAAAGGAGGGAAGAGAGGAATCAGTGTGCATACAAGGGCTACCCATCCAAATGGAGGGGCTGCTGCTTTCGCCACAGGACCTTTGACTGTTGTGACAGCATGGGGGAACCCAGGGAAATCTGGTGACTGTCAGCAGAGGAACAGCTTTAGATTGACTCCCCAGCTCCCTTGCAGGCTTGTTGGTAAGACTGGTCAGGAAGCCAGCGTCCCTGAAGACACCTTCAAGATACATGTAAGCTGGAGTCACCACCTCAGGAACGAAGATCTCTTTGGGGAGCAGAGCCTCTCTGCCCAGCTGAAGACTCTGCCCTGTTGCAGGATGGACAGCCCACCCATCCTGGATGACCCTGGGAGAATGAAGCCTGCCTCTGTCAGTACCCCAGCTGACCTAAGCAGCCCCAGTCTGAGTGCTTTTGTCTTGTCCGTGCTGACACCAAGCACTGTCCATCAGTAACCCTTCCTCAGCCCTTCCATGTCTCCCTTTTGCTTACTGCATGCTTCCAGAAGCAGCAACCCCTGAGCAGGACCTCCCCTTTTCCACTCACAACTTGCTTGACAAGGAAAAGGCAGGTTAATATGGGGTTGTATGATGAGTACAGCAGCATCTTTCATGGCTTCTTTTCCTGTTTCCTCAGTAGCAGACAAGGCTCAGTGAAGGCTGTCAGGTTTCTCACTGTCTCCATGTTGTTTCCCTCACTGTAGTCCCACCTCCTTCTCTTCTCTGGCTGGAATTAACACTGCACCACCACCTTTGCTTTTCTTTCTTCTTAAATATGTTATCACAGAGGCATTACCATCATCTCAATTTTCATAATTAGGCCAGCCTTGGCCAGCAGCATGTCCATCTTCAAAGCCTTCAGGGATTGGCTCTGCCAGACATGCTGGAAGCTTCTAGAAGCTTCTCACGGAAGCCACCTCTGTGGCCCCTCCCACTACCAAAAACCAGGCCATGTAAAATCAACACAGCTTTCCTAACTTGATCTCTGGCGGTTCGGACAATCTCTCTGCACTTCTCCCAGGCTACCTGTGCCTGCCTCCCATCCTCCATCCATTTCCTTGTTGTGTTTGAGTTTGTCCAGGGGTTCCTTGTTCACCCATGCAGGCCTCCTGGCATTTTTTGCCTGACTTCCTCCTTGCTGGTATGCATCACTGCTGAGCTTGAAGGAGGTGATCCTTGAATATCAACCAGCTTTCCTGAGCTTCTCTTCCCTCCAGGACTTTATCCCTTAATACCCCTGAAAAGGCTAAAATCTGCTCTTCTGAAGTCCAGGGTAGTGAGCTTGCTGTGTGCATTCCTCACTGCCCTGAAGATCTCAAACTCCACCTTGGTCACTGCGACCAAGACTACCCCTGGGCTTTACATTCCCCACCAGCTTCTCCTCCTTAGTGAGAACAAGGTCCTGCATGGCACCTCTCCTTCTCCTCTATCACTTGGAGAAGG
>VZTE01006501.1:7061-20364 GCA_013397775.1 Eulacestoma nigropectus
CCCAAGCACTCCCCATGTACAAGCACCCCCAGGCCCGCGCACCTCCCATGCCCGAGCATCCCCCATACACAAGCACATCCGTGCCCAAGCATCCCCCCCACGCCCCTCGGCCCTCGGAGCCCGTCTGCCCGAGCATCCCTCCCGGAGCACGGGGACACCCCGCCCGAGCCCCCCGCGCCCCAGCCCGCCGCGCACCCCTCTGCCAGGCGGTGGAGCAGGAGGTACCGCGCTCCCCCCAGGCTGACGGTGCCCCGGGAGCAGACGCACAGCGTCTGCCCCATCGCCCGTCCGCGTCATCGCCCGCCGCCGCGCGTCACCCGCCGCGTCACCCGCCGGGCGGAGCGCCGCCGCCTCCCGCTGCCCCCGCGGCCGCCATCCCGCCATCCCGCCATCCCGGCGTCCCTCCGCCTCGCAGCGGGCTCGTCCCGTCCTGCGGCACCTCCCGACACCCCTGTCACCAGCTTTGTCACCAGCTCTAGCCCTCGGCCCGGGGACGTTTTCCTTTCCTTCTTCCAGCAGCAGCAGCAGCCCTCCGATCAGAGCTGAAGCCGAGCTTTCCATCACCACCTTTCTTATGGAACAAGCGGGATGAGCTCAGTGGGAGGCTTCTGCCTGGTGGTGACACTTTTATGAGGCTCCTTGTCCCCTCACTTTGATTGTCACCAACCCGCTGGGCACCAGGGATGCTCGGGCGGCGTTGTGCCGCCTGCATCCCCTGCTGCGTGGGCTTTGCGGGGGCTGATGCGCGGCTGGCCAGACGTGGCGGGTCGGAGCCGCCCACCCCTTTCCCACGGTCCCGCCCCAGCTGTTCCAGCTGCCCGCACTTGGGGCCGGGAGAAGGAGGCGCCCGGCGCCGGCCAAGATCCTTCTCGGATCACGTGGTGGTGGCGTCCGCGTCCAGCTCCGTCCGGCTTCGTCCCCCATCCCGGGCCTGCCGAGCACTCGGCGAGGATGGCGCTGCGGGGCCTCGCCCTGCTGCTGGCAGCGGGGCTCCTGCACTCGCAGGTTAGCCAACAAGGGTGGAAAGTTTGGGAGGAGCGCATGGGACTGAGGTGGGAAGGATCCGGTGGGACGCCTCCGGAGTGTGGCTTACTTCCCGGTCCGTCTCCCTGCTCTTCATGCTGTGACTCCCTTCTGCAGCAGCCCATGTCCCGCCCCAATGTCCCGCTTGCATTCCCAGCTCTTGCCTGCCCTCGCAGCACCCGCCCCAGCAGCACCCGTCCCCCCAGTGCCACCAGCTCAGCCGCCGGGTCTTTGATTAGCGGGGAGGAGCCATCACCGGAGGTTGCCCAGCCCATCCCTCCTGCTCCTGTCCCAGGAGGACAGTTTGGTACCCACTTCGTGGGAGGGCTCCTGCAAGAACCACCCCCGTCAGTGCCTGTCCCAGGAAGCATGAGAGGGGGCGGCTGGGCTGGGGGAGGTTCTGCAGCCCTCCAGCTCTGCCCCTCTCCTGCAGGCCTCCCCTTCGGCACGCTCCTTCCAGCTGGATTACGAACACAACTGCTTCCTCAAGGACGGTGCCCCTTTCCGCTACATCTCGGGCAGCATCCACTACGCCCGCGTCCCGCGCCCTGCCTGGAGGGACCGGCTGCTCAAGATGTACATGAGCGGGCTCAGCGCTGTGCAGGTGTAAGCCATGGCGACAGCCCTGGCGGGGCACAGCCCACAGCCACCACGGGGTTTCTGGGATCAGTAGGAACAGAGACAAGGGTGTTGTCTGACCGAAGGGAGCAAGGACCAACACTTGCACTTGGCTGTGACCCCCAGGTCACTCCTGCCAGACACAAGCCTGAGTGTGGGCTTGTTCCAGTCCAGCCCGAGTTGCCACACTCAGCTCAGGCTGCAGGCCAGTTCCCAGAAGCAGAGGGACCAGCTGCTGGGATGGTTCCCTGTCATGCTGGGGTGCTCTTAGCCCCTGCATGCTGATCTCCCCTCTCACTCCAGCTACATCCCCTGGAACTACCATGAGACGTTGCCTGGAGTTTATGACTTCACTGGGAACCGGGATGTGGAAGCCTTCCTGGACCTGACAGCTGAGCTGGGACTTCTGGTGATCCTGCGGCCAGGGCCCTACATCTGTGCAGAGTGGGAGATGGTGAGCCCCAGCCTCCAGCCTGGCACAGAGGGGTGACGGGTGGTCTGGGAAGGGCACAGCAGGGTTGGCCCTTCTGGCTGTCACACTGACTCCAGTGCCATGCCTGCCGTGCCCAGGCTGCTGCCCACAGGCCACATGCCTTGCTGGTGCCAAGCACTAGCATTGCACTGGCCGATTTCAGCTCTGTGCAGGCCCAGGCTGCTGAGCAGTTTCTCTGCCTCCCTCTCTGCCTTGTGTGTTTCTCCAGGGTGGCCTGCCTGCCTGGCTGCTGTGGACACCAGACATCATCCTGCGCACTTCTGACCCCGGTGAGGCTCAGCACAGGGCTCTGGCCACCACATCCTTACAGCCTGGTGCCAGTCCTGGCATCCTCTCCACATACCTGCCAACTCTGCATGTGAGGTCTTTCCCATCATCTTCTCCATTTTTTGAGAGCCCCATAGTTTTTACTCCACCTCCACTTCCCCATCTTACTTGACCCTGCCCCATCTGCTCTGTCTTCTCCTGGCAGGCTGGCTTCAGGTGGGCTGGGGTGGATGCTGCAGCCAGGCTGAGCTGCCCTCTGTCCCCCCAGCCTACCTGGCAGCTGTGGACTCCTGGCTCCATATCCTGCTGCCCAAGATCAAGCCACGCCTGTACCAGTACGGGGGAAATATCATCAGTGTACAGGTAAGGTGCTGTGAGGCCCAGCCCCCTGCCCTGCTCTTGGTCCTCTTTGGATGTGCCCCAAAAAGCCACCTGTATCCCCTACACAATGACCTTACCCAGCAAAGCTCAGATAAATGCCTCCCAACTTCAGGACCTGGATCTAAATCCAAGGGCTGGGAATCTGAGGTACCTGCCATCATCCCAGCTGTGGTTTGAGGGACACTGACAGAGCTGGAGCTCATGGTGGGACTGGAAGGTTATTCTCAGGATCCACCTGGGGGTTGTCAGGACATCTAATGATGTCTGGAGGAAAAGGGGGAGCTGGGTGCTCACCGCAGCAGGCAGTGGAACCTGTCTGCAGCCCTGCCATGAGCACACTGGGTAGCAGCCCCTGCCCCGCTCGCAGGTGGAGAATGAATATGGGAGCTACTATGCCTGCGACCATGGATACCTACGGCATCTGCTGGGCTCCTTTCGGGCCCTGCTGGGGAGCGAGGTGCTGCTCTTCACCACTGACAGCACGCGAGCAGAGGAGCTGCGCTGTGGCACGCTGCAGGGGCTCTACGCCACCGTCGACTTTGGGCCAGGTACCCCTGTGAGGGAGGAGGAGGAGGAGAGAGAGGATGTGGGTCCCTTCTCTGTCCTGCTCAAACCTCCCTCTCTCTGCCCCCACAGGATCCAATGTGACAGAGGCATTTGGTGCCCAGCGCCGCGTGGAACCGAAGGGGCCTCTGGTGAGCTTGGCGTGGGTGCTGTGGGGGGAATGACCCGTGATGGCTTTGAGGAGGCAGAGATACCAGGCAGCGAGGCAAAGAGGGTGCAGGGAGCAGGGAAGATGTGGCTGACATCCAGCTCCAGGCAGGTGACAGTCTCTTTCTCCTCCAGGTCAACTCTGAGTACTACACAGGTTGGCTGGACTACTGGGGGGAGGCACATGCCAGCACCAGCACAGCGTGGGTGGCCCAGGGGCTGGAGGACATGCTGCAGCTGGGAGCCAGCATCAACATGCAAGTAGTCAGCTGGCAGAGGGCACAGCCAGCAGGGGAGCAGGCATCACCTCTTGCCTTCATCCCATGGGGATCAGGCCAGCAGGGATTCTGGGTGCAGGAGGGAAGGGGCAGTGCCTGGTGAGCCCCTGCTGGGTCTGTGGGGGTACTGACCGGGCTCTCTGGGGTGTATCATAGGTACATGTTCCATGGAGGGACGAACTTTGCCTACTGGAGCGGTGAGTAGAGCCTTGCCCTAGGGAGGGAGGGGCACACTGCAGGGCTGGGGGGCTTTCCTTGGCCATCCCTGAGAAGCCTGCTTCAGGCTCTTGTTCTGTCCCATGGGGCGGGCTGACACATAGCCAAGAGCTTGAACTGAAGCTTGTTCTGTCCTGGGGACTTCTTTTGTCCCTGTGCAGGGGCTCACAGTTCTGGGTCATGCCCCGCTCCATTGCACTGCAGCCAGTCTGGGACTGGGTTCCATGCCCAGGGCTGTGCCAGAGCCCCTTCCTGCAGCTCACATCACCTCCGTGGCCAGGTGCTGACTACAAGGACCAGTACAAACCAGTGACCACCAGCTATGACTACGATGCCCCCCTCTCGGAGGCAGGAGACCCCACCGAGAAGCTGTTTGCCATTCGCACGGTCATCAGCAAGGTAACGAACCTGGCAGGAAGAAGGGGACAGTACTGGCCACTGCTGCTTGTGCCAGGACAGTAGAGGCTACCAGGAGGGCAAGGGACATCTCCCTGCTTGCCATGGGTGGCAACTGACAGTCTGCTGTTCAGTTCCAGCCCCTGCCAGTTGGTCCCATGCCTCCTGCCACCCCCAAGTATGCCTATGGCTGGGTGGCCCTGCGGAAGGTGAGTGCCTGTCCCAAAGGCTGCGCTGCCCCAGCATGGCACTGCTCAACTGGCCAGCACCTGGCCCTCTCTTTGCAGTATGCTGACCTCCTGGATGTCTTGGACGTGCTGTGCCCCTCTGGGCCCATCCAGAGCCAGTTCCCTCTCACCTTTGAGGCCCTAAAGCAGGTGAGAGGCTGGGTGTAGTGGGGGACACAGAGACGCCCCTGTCTGCTGGGCCCTGGCTCTGGGGCAGAGGAGCAGAGCTCACTTCCAGCCCCGTTTCTCTTCCTGTGCCACTGCGCTGTGTCCTGCAGGCCCACGGCTTTGTGGTGTACCACACACAGCTGCCCCGGGATGTCCTGGACCCAGCCACGCTGGGTGCTCCTCCCCACAGCATCTGTGACCGTGGCTACGTGATGCTGCAAAAGGTGAGGCTGTGGGAGCACACCAGTTCCTGGGACAGTGCTCCAGAGGTCTGCAGGACCTGCTGGCAGTGGGGCTGTGCCATGCCAGGGTCTTGGGGACAGCCAGGGTGCTAGCAGCCACACTGAGCCTTTGTGGGGTGGCTTTCAGGCCCAAATTTGTCCCCTTTGGGGTCAGAGAGCAGCCCTGGCTCTGGCAGGGCTGGCAGCAGGATGCTATGTGCCTGCTGGCAGTGTTGGGGGTGGTGGGCTCTGAACATGGGCCAGCAGCACTGACCTTGTGGCTTTAGGATTACCAGGGAACGCTGGAGCGGGACGGGCAGACAACACTGAATGTAACGGGCAGGGCAGGGGACACCCTGGACATGCTCCTGGAGAACATGGGCAGGATCAGCTTTGGGGCCAACACCAGTGACTTCAAGGTAAGGGGAGAGGGCCCTGAGGCTCCAGAGGGGATGGCCTGGCCACCCACCTGACCGAACACCTCCTTTACTGCCACCTGTGACAGAGTCCAGCCTCGGTGGGACCAATCCCAGTCCTGCTCCCTGGTTCATCTCAAACCTGCCAGGATAGGGCTCAGAGACTGGCACCCCTCTCCCACTTACGCTGCCACAGCTGTCAGGGCCCTTTGCTCCTTAGAGGGGATCCCATCCCACCTTCACTACTGCAAGGGGGACATGGGCCCTGGGGTTGCAAAGAGTCCTTCTGACTGTGGCAGATAGTGCTGCTTCATTTTCCGTCCTGTTCCACCTCAGGGCTTGCTGGGAAACCTCTCACTGAACTCCAGGCCTCTCAGCAACTGGCTGATCTATCCCCTGGCCATAGACACCGCAGTCCAACAGGGCTGGCCCCACGCTGCCCTGCCAGAATCAAGCAGTGGGGGCAGAGTGGGGCCAGCCTTCTATACTGGGACCTTTGAGACACCTGGCATTGCCTGGGACACCTTTGTGAAGTTCCCAGGTTGGAGCAAGGTAAGGCAGTGCATAACTGGGAAAGGAGATAAGGGTGGACCGGGACACAGCTCAGTCCCATCTCCATTATCTTCCAGGGACTGCTGTGGATAAATGGCTTCAACTTGGGCCGGTACTGGACCTGTCGTGGGCCCCAGCAGACCCTCTTTGTGCCTGGTTCGGTGCTGCACGTGGGCCGCCCCAACAATATTACAGTGCTGGAGCTGGAAGGGGCACCTCCCACTCCTCTCTTGCTCTTCCTCGACCGACCCCTTTACAACAGGACACTCGGCCGCAGCACCACGGCCACAGAGTAAACACTGCTGGGCACTGGCCTCGCCTCTCACTGGGGCTGTGGAGATGGCAGGGGGCTGATGAAGCACCGGGGCTAAGGAAAGTGGCACAGGTCCTGGCACAGACATGGAGAGCTCCTGCCCTCCTCAGGGGACAGGCAACGCCTTTGCTAATGAGTAAGGGACCCAGGAGTGAGCTTGATTTGCATGTCAATGCCACAGTCATCCCAAATAGTTCCAGTGCTCATGCTGACTCCCCCCATGTCCAAGGGGTCAAGGCACCTCTTTATTGACAAGGCAGAGGAAATAGCTGTTAACATGACAAGGCTGAGATGCTGATGGCAGCCAGGAGAGGAGAGGTAAAAGCACAGCCTCGAGGGTGTCCACAGGCATGGCTGCAGGTAGCTCAGGGCTGCAGGGTCTGTATGTGTCAGGATCTGTCCTTCCACTTACAGACAGCAACCTACGAGGTAGCCATGAGAAAAGCTGGCAGCAGGACCCTTGGCTGGAGCCAGGCCACCAAACAGTCCCGGCCCCTCACACTAGCACATGGAGACCTCTCAGTTGTTAACTTCGCCAGAGTCACCACCCAGAGTGATATTCATGCCCAGAGCCTGGCCAGAGGTGCCCTGGAGAGTGACATGGCCAGCTCAGTCCCTCTGACCATCGCTGGTCCACAGGCTCTCCCTTGCTGCACAGCCTGTGCTCAGCCATGTCCCCACCACACTAGGCCTTGGCCGGTGGCAGCAGTCTCCAGCGTTAGGTGCGGCCAGCCTGGGCCCGGCGGTGGGTTTGCAGGCAGGCCGTGGAACAGAAGGAGAAGTCGAGGTAATGGAAAGGGATCCGTCCCAACAGGGACTCTCCACAATGCCAGCAGCGGCTGCAGGAAAGAGCAGAGCTGGCCCTGAGCAAAGGGGACACTTGCAGAAGAGTTAGAAGAGTAAAGGATTCCCTGCCTGGGCTGTGACACAAGACACCAGCAGCATGAGGGAGCTGGGGCTCCTCTGGTCTCACAGGGCTGATGTGCTCACCCAGTGGCCTGGCCAGGACATGCTCCCCGAAGGAGATGCTGTGTGGGAGCGTGGTGTGAGGTACTTGGAGGCAGAATGAACACATGGAGGGACTTGGCCCTATAAAGGTTTTAAAGCCCCTGTCCGGATAAGCAGAGGGCGTGCTGGCTGCCAACAAACCTGTGGGGTGGCAGAGGAAAGTGAACAGGGACACAGGAGTGGCTGGGGCGTTGGCTTGCTGTATATCTGGCTGCAAGTGGACCAATTCATCCTTAACAAAATATTTCAGGGGAGCAGGGCAAGAGAGGGAGGAAACTTTTACAGAAGCAGTAATGGGAAGTGAGTGGACAGGAATAGCTTTTGACTGGAAATGAGAACTGGAGAGAGAAGGGCAGGGAACAGCTGTGCTGACATGGCAGAATTTATCTTCAGAGCCATGCTGCTGGGCTGGTTACCTGATGTTGGCAAGAGTCGTGCCGGTGTCCTGCAGCTGTGCAGCCAACCTCCGCTCAGCAGCCAGTGCCCTCTGGGGAGCAGAGACAGCTCAGCCCCGCAGCCCCTGGGAGCTGCTGTCCCCAGAGCCCACTGCATCAACACTGCCCTAACCGGGCTGGATCCCCTTCCCAGTCCTCACCTTCTCCCTGTCAGACAGCGCTGCAAACCGCTGCTTCTCTTCCTGCTCCTGCTCCCAGCGCTGCCGCTCCTCCCGCTGTGCTTGCTCTCGTTGCTTCCGCTGGGCTTTCTGTGCCCGCTTCTTCTCCAGCTTCTTGGCCTCCATCTCCTGTGTCAGGGGCCCTGGCACCTGAGAGGGCAAGGAGCATCTCCCACTGCGCCTGGGGCAACGGCAGGAGTGGGAGAGGAGAGCTTTGCTCTGGAGTCCCCCTGCCGGTGAGGGCAGAGGGCAGGCACCCACCTTGGCACGACTGTAGTCGTACTTGTCTGGATGGTCCACCATGAACTTGCGGAAGGCGTTGCGGGTCAGTCTGTCAGCAGAGACACAGTACGGGGTCCTCTCCTGCCTGTCCCTGTGAGACAAGGGAGACCAGCTCACTCACACTGCCACCTTACTGTCTGCATCCCGCTGGGCTGTGAGCCCAGAGACTCCCCAGAGATGGGCAGTGTGTACTGCAGGCCATGGTATCGCAGCCAAGGAGGGGAAAGTTCCTTATTCCTATACCAGAATCCTCCAAATCCTCTCCTTCTTGCCTCTAAGAGCCCCTGCATGGGGCTTTTGTCTCATCCTGGCCCTTGGAACTGCCTACCAAGAAACCTGTGTGCACTTTCAGGCACTGCCCACCTGCTGCCCTGCCAGACCAGGCCAGCAGAGAGAAGGGTGGTTCAGCTCTTAGGTCTCCCATAAAAACCCCAGACGTCCTGAGTTGTAGGGACCAATCCTGGCTGTCCCAGGACAAGGGTGGCACCAGTTTCCTGTGGCTGAGACAGGAGTGAGTTGCTGGATCCCCACAGCAGGGGTTGTGAACCACTGGGCGCCGTGCAGCCATACCTGAGGGCAGGGTCTGCCCCTGCCTCCAGCAGCAGACACACAGCCTCAGCCTTGCCTGCCCGTGCTGCCACGTGAAGCAGGGTGCAGCCGCGCTCGTCCACGGGCTGGTTCAGCAGGGCGCGGGCCATATCCAGAGACTGTGCCATCTCCCCATCCTCGCTGTCCCCTGGCAAGCCCCTGTTCTCTGGCACACCTAGGAGGTGCCGCAGTGTCCGCACATCCCCTGTCTTGCAGGCAGTGAACAGAGCATCGCAGAGCTGGGTCTGAGGGTCCCCTATGAGGGAAGAACAGGAGAGGAGTCTGATGGGTAGACTGGGCAGAGCAGCACTCTGGTCTGACTAGGGAACACAGACAATGCATCATCTTGCTAGCTGGATTTGGGCACTGCAGGATCTCAAGCACCTGCAGAGTCTGTGGCAATGTGCTATGGCATTGCTAGGCACTGCTGGCAGCAGCCAAGTCCTCTCCTGAGGGAAGACCCACTCCAATCCCCCCAACACAACTGGCTTAGCCAGGCGCTGCCTGGGCCCCCTGGCTCAGAGCTATGGCTCCAAACACACAGCTCACTCAAAGGCACATAACTGCACTAAAGACTTCTCACACCCAGCTGTTTTGGGCACCTGCATGACAGTGTGCTCTTCACCCACCGAAAAGCCACCAGTACACAGGGCAGGCATCCAGCTGACGCAGCTCCTGACCCCACTTACCTCCATTGCTCCAGGGAAGCAGCCCAGCCTCAGCCTCCCCCTGCAGCTCTGTCGCTGGCTCCAGGCCAGGCTGCCCACACTGGTATCCAGTCTCTTCAGCACAAGGCCCTGCACAGGCAACACAAGGTGAGGAAGAGGGTCAGGGTCAGCCTGCATCCCGGCTGTGGCCTTCCTACACTGCCCCTGCCAGTTCTTCCCCCTCACCTTTCTCCACCTGCTTGTCCCTCTTCTTCCTCCTTTTGCGGTTTCGCTTGGGCATCACTTCGAACTCACGGAGGTCTAAGGTCCCCAGTGTCACTTCCACAGTCTCCAGTTCACCTGCAGGGCTTTCCTCCTCCTCCTCCTCCTCTGGGGCTGAGGGGGGTGATAAGACTGGGGCTAAGGCCCCACACACAGAACAAATCACTCAGGGGTCTCAGCCAAGAACAACCTGTCTTTCTCCTGTCCAGCCACACTCTGAAGATCCCCTCTGGGCTGCAAATCTGGCCTATGCCATAACATCAGACACCTCCTGCTTGCTCAGAGTCATGTCTCCCTCCATGGTTCAACTCACCAGTTGTGTCCTCCTGCAGGGAATCCACCTCTGCTTTCTGCTGCCTCTTCTGCCAGACCTTCCGGGGGGACCCAGTGATGTCCTCCAGTGGAGTGTCCTTCCCTGGGCAGCAAGGGTGCTCCCATCATTGCCTTGGGACAGGGAGCACCCCATATCTCCAGGGACTGAGGGCTGAAGAGCTAGCACCTCCACCCCATAGGGGAGCATCCCCTAATGCACAAGGGACCATGTCACCCCACCTGCCCTGACCCACAGGCACAAGGGCTGGTCCAACTCACCATACACCTGCAGGCTGGCCAGTGTGGTGTGGACTCGCAGCACCTCTCGCAGGGTGGCCCTGCGGGTACTGAGGGGGATGTGGCAGATGCGAGGGTCCCCTCGGGTGAGGGGTGGGTTCCTGCCACCGAAGAGGAGCGCACGGTTGTGACGAGGGGCGCGGAGGAAGATGCGCTGAGCTTCGTTCAGGTGCTGTGCCCAGGCTGCCAGGAGGTCCTGAATATCCTGGGGAGAAAGGAGAAGCTTTAAGGGATCCTGAGCACACTATGTGGGCTAAACATAGCTCTGGAGCAGGGACAAATCTAGGACAGAGTGGCCTCAGTTGGGCTCTGCCCCTTTTCCAGAGCCCACCGCCCCTGCCATGCCCTCCAGCAGCAGTGTGGTACCACCTGACAGAGCCAGCCAGGACCACTCTCCCTGCCAAGAGCCCAGCGCTGTGGTGCATCCTCACTTTGAGCAGTGCAGCCTCGTTGTAGCGGCGCAGGGAGGCCCCAGCCGATCTGGGTGCTGACCCTGGGGTCTGGGCATCCCGAAGGCCCTGGGCTGTGCCCCGCCGTGCTCGCACTGTGTAGCGGTGGAAGGTCTTATGCTTCTGCACCTGCAGGCTGTGGAGAGGGGCAGGCATGAGCAACAGAGCTTAGTGTGAGTGGGATTAACATGCAAAAGTAGCTCCAGCTGACTCTGCCCAGAGGGGCAGTCCCGCTGTCCCTCTGTACTCACCCCCGGAACACTGCTCCTGCGAAGTGCCCGCCACCCATCATCAGCACAACCCAGCACGTGCTTGCACTGAGGCTTTGCAGTGATGCTGTCAGCTCCGCCAGCTCCTCAGTATCACCCTGATACACAGACACCCTTGCTAGCACCCATGGCATTATCTCCTTACCTCTTGCTGCTCCCAGGACAGACACCAGCCCCTCTGCTGGCACCAGAAGCAGGTTTCTGGGAGCACCCCAGAGCCAAAAAACAGGCCACCAACAAGTCTGGGGCTCTGACCTGGCACCAGAGTCCACCCTTCCTACCACAGGACATAAGGGGACTGTCAGAGAGACATCTACACCCCAGTGCCACCCACCTTTTCTGGGGTCCCTCTCCCAAAAAGCTGGGCTGTGACTTGCCTTCTCAGTGACCAGCACGCAGCGGTACACGGAGATGAGCTGGCCCTTCGCATTGCGGAGCAGCACCTTGTGGGAGCGGGGAATCTGGGGGATCCGGGGGCTGTCACTGGCAGAGGGCAGCAACTCTGACTCGCTGCTCACATCAGAGCTATCTGAGTCAGATCCTGAGATGCTGGAAACATCACCTGCAAGGAAAAAAAAAAGATGCAGTGAAACAAAGCGAAGATTAATGAACAGTCTCCCCAAAACTCTGCAGGTGACCTCAAGGGCACTTGCAGAGTGCCCAAGACACCAGAAATGTTCTGTCAAAAAAAACCTATATACCACAAAGGGGCTGTGGCCTGGGGAGATAGGAGTTTGGGGCTCTGGATCCCCAGGTATGCTTAGGCAGGGGCTCAGGTAAAACACCCCCTTCTCCCTATAACAAATCCTAATGGCTCAGGAGCAGTACTGAACCCTGAGAAGACCCCACAGGGACAGAATAAAGAGACCCTGCACTAGCAGAGGGCTTCATCCATGCACAGAAGAGCCCCAGTGAGGTCACTGACAGCCCCTGAGCTCCAATGCAGACAGCCCAATTCCTCACCTGTGCGGGTTTTCTCCTCAAACACTTCGGCAGGCAGCGTCCGGCGCCCTAGGAGTCGCTGCTTCAGGTTGAAGCGGTGCCAATCAAGACGGTAGTGCTCAGTCTGTGGAGCAAAAATGTATGAGCTGGCAGCATCTTGGTGGTCCATGAAAGCCATCACCACCAAAGGGCATGAGGTGAAAGACCCCAGGGGCTAAACTGATGCCAGGATCCTTCAGTGGTCCTGAATGGAAAACTACATTATATTAAGGAGTTACCCATGAAACAGTTAACCTGAACAAGTACAGGCCTGTGATGCACTTACCCTTTAATTCCAGTAAATGATATTTTTAACTGATAATATACAAGGTTTGCGTGCCAGATCCCAATAGGATGTGAGCATTGGGCAAACAGCCAGCACTGGGCTGCACCATGCTGGGGCTGAGCTTCCACAGCAGGATCCCACCAGTCATGCCAGTCCCACTCCCACTTCACGCTGCCTGCTCAGCCCTGCTCACCTGCTCCTCCCGGCTCCCAAACATCTGCCCACAGGTCAAGCAACACATCCTCTCTGGCACCTCGGCGACTCCATGGGCCTTCTCCTCACAGCTGGGTGCTGCAGGTTTCTCTGGAAGAACAAGGAAGGGCTGTGCACAGGCAGCCCCGCAGGCTGCACTGCAAGGAGTGGAGCCTCCTGGGTCCCTCCTCAGCCACACAAAGGAACCTATGGTTGAAGGAGCTTCGGGGACCTTGCAGTGTCACCACGAAAAGCCCATTTACCCACCCACCAGGCAGCTCCCATGGCCAAGCTCCGGAGTGATCACCCAAGCTGAGCTGGGGACAGAACACCAAGTCTGTGGTGGACACGAGCTTAGCCAAATAACTTCCCTGCCGCCGTCCCCGCGGAGCCCCACGCACCGTGGCTCACAGGTGCCGGCTCGGCAGCACCCGCATCCGCAGCAACTCCGGTGACAAGGGTCAGCCCGTGCAGGAGTTCAGGGTCCCGAGTGGCCTCAAACACGGACCTGCTCTCCGGCATCGCTACTGCTCCCAGCGGACGGGACAGCGCCTGAGTACTGGGCCCGTCGGGAATCACCCGCCGGTGACCGCCCCCACACCCGCCCCACCGCTCTGCCCCGTCCGAGCCCTCACTGTGTCCGGGACCCTCCCGCCCGCGCTGCCCCGGGAATCCCGCACCGCGCCCGGGGCCACTCCCCCCACGCTCCCCCTTCGCCAAGCTGCTGTGCCCCCATCACGGTCCCGGCTGCTGTGCCCCCATCACTGTCCCGGCTGCTGTACCCCCATCACGGTCCCGGCTGCTGTGCCCCCATCAC
>VZTE01006501.1:20946-31719 GCA_013397775.1 Eulacestoma nigropectus
GGGCCGGGCCAGGCCGGGCCGGGCCGGGCCGGGCCGGTGGCGGCGGCGGGGCCCCGCCATGGCCCACTTCGAGACGCAGTACCAGCGCCTGGAGAGCTCCTCCACCGAGTCTCCCCCCGGTGGCGGCGACCTGCTCGTCCACGTCCCCGAGGGCTCTAAGTGTGAGCGACGGCACCGGCACCGGGGGTTGGGGCCTGGCCGGCGGCGGGGTGCGGGAGAGGCCGGGGACGCAGGGGAGCGGCTGGACACCGAGGGGAGCCGGGGTGGCGGCTGCGGGGCTGGTTTGGGGCCTCGGGCGCGAGGGGCAGCGGGGAAGGGGTAGGTTGTGCCCGTCACAACACCAAGTGTGGGTGTGCTGGGGGCCCCTCACCCTGTGTTGCTTCTTCCTTCAGCTCCGTGGCATCACATTGAGAACCTCGACCTTTTCTTCTCTCGCATATCCTTTTGCAGGGCGAGAGGGTCAGGCGGGTTGTAGCCCCCTCCTCCCGGCTCTAGGTACTGGGAAAACATGGAGCTTGGTGTAACTTGGAGCTTGGGCAGTGTCAGCCCCTTCCCGCAGGACACTACACAGCTCCAGAGGGGTTGACAGAACCCCCACACCTTGGTATGCTGTCACTTGACACAGGGTCGTAGAGGTGCTTCTAGGAATTCTTGGGAGAGTGGCGATGGTACCGTTGTAGTTACAGTTAATGCTTTATATTCTTAACAGGATTTTATTGCTAGCATAGCATTTACAATCAGAGTAGCACAGAATTTCTGTAGGCAGAATCAGTGTAGTACAATTTTATAAGTAGCACAGAACAGAATTTCATAGTATCTCTTAGTTTGTGGTTTCTAATCATCTAGACCCTCTACAGATCTGGTCATATCTTAATATATGGTTTGCCATATCAGTATAACGATCATAATGTAGACTCAAAAATCACATAAAAGAATGCGAGTCATTCACTTAGTCCTCAGAGGAAGCAGATGACAATGGGGGCGTCCCTGGCTACTGAGGGGTCCTGGGTCTCACTGTCCAGCAGCAGCTGTGATACAAGTTCCCACTTAGGATTTGTAACTCCTTGATTTTGTGGATAGTGCTCTGGGTGCTGTTATTACTTCCCTGTTCTGTGACGGGGTCATCACATCTCTTGGGTTGGCCAGCTGCCTGGGACCTTCAAGGACAGCACGGAAGAGAGTAATCAGCCTGGTGCCAAGGAATCTTGAGGCCAGTAGGGAAGGGAAGGAGAAATCCATTTGATTTGTCTGCTTGGTTCACAGGACCTTCAGCGCCTGATAACGGGGGAAAGGGTGACCCACTATTTGGTGACTCACTCAGGGACAGAGAAGGGCTGCTTGCCTTATAAAATGGTGTTAGTTATGCTGACCACATTGCTGGGGTCAGGAGCAGGAGCTAGGCGCCACTAAATGCACTTTTGTCTGTCTCTGTTTTGTCCTGCCCTACCGTGCCCTCCCCTATCCACCCTTGTGCAGCCTGAGTGCAGGCTGAGTTTCTGCCCTGTGCTGGACAGACCCCACTATGGGTGTTGAGTGGAGGAAGAAAGGAGCATGAATGAAGCCAAGTCCTTCTACCGCAGCTGTGCTTTGCCTGGGCAGAGTGTGTTTTCCTGCAGTGGGGAACCAACTTGCTGATGAGTAGGGGTGGGAGAGATTTTCTCTTGGTGGTGAAGGAAGACTTGGCAGAGGAGCTGTGGAATACCAGTGGCACAGAAGCCTCTCCATCCTTCATCAGAGAGGAATCTCCATGCTGTTTTCCTTGACTGTAGCTTTCACGTCTATAACCTGCATCAGAAGAATGGCTTCACGTGCATGCTCATTGGAGAGATCTTTGAGCTCATGTAAGTGCAGGTTCCCCTCTGTTGTGGCTGTGACAGCTGCTGGGGAACAGCCACAGGCACTTGCCAAGCTCTTGCAGCTATGTGGGTGGAAGGGCTCCTTTCATAGTTGTCCTGTCTCCCCTTCATTAGGGTTTTCCATGCCCCAGACCTGCGTTTCACTTTGAGGAACCATTGCCTATGAGCTTTCCTGCTGCCTGGCTGTGGAATTGCATCTCCATGACATATGACCCTGACTGCTTCATGTTTTGTGGTGGAGCAGAAGGGTGATTCCCTCACAACACTTCTCTTTTTTCACAGGCAGTTCATCTTTGTGGTGGCATTCACCACCTTTCTTATCAGCTGTGTCGATTACGACATCCTCTTTGCCAACAAAGCATTAAATCACAGCCAGCATCCCAGCGAGCCCATTAAGGTGACTCTACCAGACGCCTTCCTGCCTCCAAATGTCTGCAGTGCAAGGTAGGGGCAGTGGAGGGCATGTTAGCCACTGCTCTTGTTTTCTTAAGTACTTACGGCTCCTGTCTGGGCCTGTATCCCACTACTTGCCTCTTCTTGCTTGCAGAATCCAGGCAAACAGCTTCCTCATCTGCATCCTGGTGATAGCTGGGGTTTTCTGGATCCACCGACTCGTCAAGTTTATCTACAACATTTGCTGCTACTGGGAGATTCACTCTTTCTACATCAATGCCCTGAAAATCCCCATGGTAAGTCGCTGAGCCAGGGGCCGCATGTGGGGCTGCCGAGGGTCGTGGGAGGCATTTGCTGGGTGGTTGGACCTTGCCTTCACGCCTCTCCACTTCTCAGTCAGACTGAGCGCTCTGCCCTCTGCTCCAAAGCCACATGGTCTCCTTTCAGCCTCTTCTCCAGCAGCCAGCTTATTCTGTGCTAACCCCTCTCTGCCCAGTCAGCCTCTCTGCCTGCTGGCGTATGCCTCTGCCATATGCCACCCAATACGTATATTCTTCAGCGGTGGCCTTTTCTGTGATGCCTTCCACAGAGAAGGCGTAAGTGAAGATATCATCATACCTCCCTGGGATGTGGACAACCTCAGCTTCCTTGTTTACTTGGGAGGCTTGGGGCTGCTTAGCTGTGGAGATCACACAGGAGATCAGTGTGTCACAGATGGAGTTTGAGGCTGGCACATACATCCTCGTACAGAGTCCTTGCTCTGACGGACAACAAGAAAAGGCGTGTACGCATCCTTTGAAGGGGGAAAGTGTCTTGAGAAAGGTGGGGTGAGCCAAGAGACTTGGTTTGTCCCCAGTTTTTCCATGGGCTCCCTCTGGGACACTGCTTAACTCCCTTCCCTGTTTGTTTCTCCCTGCTGACTCCAAATGGCAGCAGGGAAGACCCATGGAAACCTGGACCTGTGTTTGTGCTTCCAAGGAAGCTGGTGCATGAGTGGCTGGGAAACAGTCATCTGTGCTAATCTAGGGGGTAAAGGGCACCAGGGCAAGGTGTGGGGTTTGCCTGCTGCAGGCTGAAGCAGTGCCAGAAGGTGCCTCATGTCCTGGTGTTGCATGGACTTTGTCAGCACCCCGAGGTGTGTGCTGGGACCTGCTACTTCGGTTTGCTCAGCCTGGCTTCTGTCCCTGGGTGCTTCTTTCCCCTAATCTTGCTGCTTGTCCCCTTCCAGTCCACCCTGCCCTACTACACCTGGCAGGAGGTGCAGGCCCGCATTGTGCAGATCCAGAAGGAGCACCAGATCTGCATCCACAAGAAGGAGCTGACAGAGCTGGACATCTATCACCGCATCCTCCGTTTCAAGAACTACATGGTGGCCATGGTGAACAAGTCGCTGCTGCCCATTCGCTTCCGCCTGCCCCTGCTGGGAGACACTGTCTTCTACACGCGTGGGCTCAAGTACAACTTTGAGCTCATCTTCTTCTGGGGTCCCGGCTCCCTCTTTGAGAACGAGTGGAGCTTGAAAGCTGAATACAAGCGGGCTGGGAATCGCCTGGAGCTGGCTGAGAAGCTCAGCACTCGCATCCTCTGGATTGGCATTGCTAACTTCCTCCTCTGCCCCCTCATCCTCATCTGGCAGATCCTCTATGCTTTCTTCAGCTACACGGAGATCCTGAAGCGGGAGCCGGGCAGCCTGGGTGCCCGCTGCTGGTCTCTCTATGGCCGTTGTTACCTCCGTCACTTCAACGAGCTGGATCACGAACTGCACTCGCGCCTCAGCAAGGGGTACAAGCCAGCTTCCAAGTACATGAACTGCTTTATCTCCCCGCTTCTCACCATTGTGGCCAAGAACGTGGCCTTCTTTGCTGGCTCCATCCTGGCTGTGCTCATCGCTCTCACCATCTATGATGAGGACGTGCTTGCGGTCGAGCACGTCCTGACCACAGTCACCCTGCTCGGGGTGGGCATCACGGTGTGCAGGTGAGGTGGGTCTGTGCTGCCCCTGTGCTTCTGGCAGCACTGTAGGGAGCAGTGGGGCTGGCAGCAATCCATGTAAACATGCTGTTTGCTTGCAAGTGGATGTGAATCTGCGTGAGTGGGAGACATGGCTGGGGAGAGGCTGGACCAGGCTGGAGAAAGGGGGTAGTAGTGATCCTGGCTGCAGTGGTTGTATGATATGAGGGGCTGGGCTGGTCGGAAGGTTACAGGTGGAGCTGTGATATGGGCCAGTCACCCTGCCCTCCCAAGATGACATCTCCCAGGAACTGAGGTGTAATGCTGTGATGTTTCCCTGTCCTGTCCTTCAGGTCTTTCATCCCTGACCAGCACCTGGTCTTTTGCCCAGAGCAGCTGCTGCGAGTCATCCTGGCACACATCCACTACATGCCTGACCACTGGCAGGGCAATGCCCACCGCTACGAGACCAGGGATGAGTTTGCCCAGCTCTTCCAGTACAAAGCGGTGAGCTTGGCTTAACTGGGGGGCTGGAGACTCACCCCCATCCCTGCAGGAGGGAAAAGCTGCTGGAGAGCTCAACAGCTCCTGGGCTTGTACAGGAACACGGCAGCATCCTCAGAGATACCCTGCCCCAGAAGGTGGAGGGCTGCATGTGGGGGTTGTCTTTGGGATTGTGGGTTTTTTAACTCTCAAGCTTGTGCTGAACCCATCATTTCTGTGCTCAGGTCTTCATCCTGGAAGAGCTCCTGAGTCCCATCATTACCCCCCTGATCCTCATCATCTGCCTGCGGCCCAAGTCCTTGGACATTGTTGACTTCTTCCGTAACTTCACCGTGGAGGTGGTGGGCGTGGGCGACACCTGCTCCTTCGCCCAGATGGATGTGCGCCAGCATGGCCACCCAGCGGTAGGTCCTGGGCTGCCCACCAGCATGTCTGGTCCTTTAGACACACGAGAGGCCCTAACTCACCACTCCTGGCAGCTCACAGCCCAGCCACCCACCTCTCGGTAGGGTGTCTGGGTTTGGCAGCACAGGTCGCCACCTCCAGAAGGCTCTTGTGGCCCAGCTGTGATTATTGACCAGATGCTTCGGGAATCAGTTCTTTGATGTGTCAATTCTTTGATGTCATTGCCTGTTTTCACAGCCAAGGGTTCTGTGTCTTCAGGAGAGTGGCATGGGGATATTTGGACATTTACAAAGTGTGACCACTAAGAAGCTGACCTGCTTGTGCTCAGGAGAGAAGCAGCCTAGAGGAAATGGAAAGCATTTTGCATTATGCAAAATCTATGATGGAGGGAAAAAGGGACCATCTGTTTTGTGTGCCCGGGAATTTAGGTTACTTGTCTAGGGAAAGACTTCCTAATGACACAGTCATGAGCTAGGAAGGGGGTGAACTCATTGTGGCAGGAACCTTTTAAGAAGGAATGTCCTGCTGTGAGCTGGAGAGTGCAAGATAAGGCATTCAGCTCTGTATTTTATGACTGTTCCCAGCCCCCCAGTTCCCTTGCAGCAGTTCATGTTCTGGGATGGAGGTGAAATACACTGTGCTTGTTGCTTCTTCCCCAGGCTGAGAGTGCTGAATGAGCACGGGGACTTTCGGTGTAGCACCTGCTACACAGGGAGCTATGGCCTTGCTTGGGCTGGGTGTTGCGTGCTTTGCCCAGACTGATTGCAGGATTCCCAGGGCTGGCGGAGTTGTAAAGCAGATCCTATCTCTCATTACCTGTCTGTTGTCCACAGTGGATGTCAGCAGGGAAGACGGAGGCCTCCATTTACCAGCAGGCCGAGGATGGCAAGACAGAGCTATCCCTCATGCACTTTGCCATCACCAACCCCAAGTGGCAGCCACCCCGTGAGAGCACGGCCTTCATCGGCTTCCTGAAGGAGCGGGTGCACCGGGACAGCAGCGTGGCACTGGCTCAGCAGGCTGTGCTCCCTGAAAATGCCCTCTTCAGCTCCATCCAGTCCCTGCAGTCGGAGTCAGAGGTGCCCAGGCTCAGGGCATGTGGGTTGTTCTTGGGGTGCTTGCTAGATGCTGGCAAATTCATCCTCAGGCCCTCTGGGCAATTTTGCCCTTGTCTGGGATGTTATCTGGGGATGCAAATGTGATAGATCAGCACTATCTGGAACACTTCTGGGTTTCTAGAAAAGGTGACAGGCTGTCCTAGAGCCCTATGAGTTGGGAGAGGGGCCAAGATAGCCCAGCTGTGTGTTTCTGGTGGGATCAGTCCTCCAGCTCTGCACGGGACAGTGACTCTTTCCCTTTCAACCCTGCAGCCTCACAGCCTGATTGCCAATGTGATAGCGGGCTCCTCAGCACTAGGCTTCCACATAAGCCGGGACGGACAGGCTTCCCGCCATCTCTCAGAAGTGGCCTCAGCTCTGCGTTCCTTCTCCCCGCTCCAGTCTGCCCAGCAGGCTTCCAGTGGCTTCCAGGCTTCGGGAAGGGAAGGAGAGGGAGCCCAGCCTCGTGGCACCAGTGCCATGACAGCCTCTGGGTAAGCTGCTGGCTGGAGAAGGGCAGCGAGACACCTTGGATATTCCTTTACCCTTTTCCCAAATGGCATCCTGTTGTCCTAGATGCATGGTGGCATTTATCTCTCTAGCCTGGACAGCAAGGGACATTCACAAGCAGAGTAAGACCCAGGTCTAGGTGCTAGGTGCCAGGTGCTAAGGCTGGCCCCAAAAGATAGGGTCAGGGTCCTGTTATTCTCTTGTAGGTACCACAGTGGTGAGAGACCCCTGTGTAGGGAAGAGGCAGTGCCATAGCAGGGCTGGTCACCTTGTGTATTTGGGGAGATGCTGCAGAGGGCCTCTTCATACCCAGTTCAGGAGCAGATCTCAGTGAGCCTGACATTAGAGTGGAGAGGGGCTGGGCAGTGTGGGGGCCCCTGGCCAGCAAACATTACTGGTGTGTTCCATGGCAGTGCTGATGCAAGGACCGTGAGCTCGGGGAGCAGCGCCTGGGAGGGTCAACTGCAGAGCATGATCCTGTCGGAGTATGCCTCCACTGAGATGAGTCTTCATGCACTCTACATGCACGAGGTGAGCAACCCAGAGCTGGGCTGGCCAGAGAGGCATGGAGCAGGGCAGGCAGGACTGGGCTGGTCTGTCCGTTGTGATGAGAAAACCAGTGTGTATGCAGTGCTGCAGAGAGGGCGTGTTTGGGCATCTGGTTTCTCCCACACAGCTGAGTCACTCATGTTTTGGCCTGCAGTTGCACAAGCAGCATGCCCAGCTGGAGCCCGAGCGGCACACTTGGCACCGACGAGAGAGTGACGAGAGCGGGGAGAGCACCCACGAAGAGCTGGACGCTCAGCGTGGACCCGTCCCCATTCCCCGCTCTGCCAGCTACCCCTTCTCCTCACCGCGGCAGCCTGCCGAGGAGACGGCCACACTGCAGACTGGTTTCCAGCGGCGATACGGTGGCATCACAGGTATGAGAGCCAGGGCAGAGGTCTGAGTTCAGGTCAGAGCTCTGTAACCAGTGCCCTTTATGGACTGGCACGAGCAGCCTGCCTGCTGCGAGACACTGGCAGTCCCCCAAGTAGCTAATCTAACGTCTTGCCTCTCTTGCAGACCCAGGCACAGTGCACAGAGCCCCGTCGCACTTCTCCCGCCTCCCTCTGGGAGGCTGGGCCGAGGACGGGCAGTCAGCGAGGCACCCAGAGCCTGTGCCAGAGGAGAGCTCGGAGGATGAGCTTCCGCCACAGATCCACAAGGTAAGGGTGATGGCTGTGGCTGAGAGGGGCAAGGTGTACTCTGATGCCAGGTTGGGGTGCTGGCAGCTGGTCCCAGTAGGTGCCACATTCTCTCTCTGTCTTGCAGGTATAGCCTGGTAGACAGGGGATCTCATGGGGCTTGCAGATTAGGAGCCACCTGGGCAGCAGGATGTGGCATCGGCTTGATTCTTCTCCTGTCCTGAGTGGACATTTTGTTGCCATCAATTGCCGAAGAGACAAAACTGCCAGGCCGGCAGCTTTGCTGTGGCACCTTGTGTCCAGCCATGTGTCAAGTCAACGCCACTCTGACTTGTGGGGTGAATGCGTGTGTGAGTACATACCTGTGTCCGTGTTCACATCTGTGTCGTCCGTGTCAGAGGATCTCTGCAGAGCCTGTGGAAGCTGACGTGACAGGACTAGCAGTGAGGAGCTGCTAGTGGACCGGTTTGGAGGTGGCAGCAGCAGCTGCTCTTCAAAGGGATGTGAGATGGCATCAGCTCCATCCAGATGTGCACCCGAAGCTGGGGCCTGCCACCAAAATGAGGGCAGGAGTTGTTGAGGGTAGTCTAGCTCAGCCTGTAGCACCACACTGCCCTGCCTGCAGCCCTGAGGAGGTGCCTAGGACCACGTGAGTCCTCCCAGAGAGGACCAGTGTTGTGCCCTTCAGCCCAGAGCAGGACAACAGTGGGGCAGTCACCCAACCCTCTGCCCCAGCACCCTGCAGAGGGATGGGCCCTGGTGGCTGCTGCTGGTATGAGCACAGGTGGGATACAGAGCTGGTGGGAACAGCTCTGGCTTGATCCAGGGATGCTGCAGCTCTTCTCTGACTCATGACAGCTGGCCCATTCCCTGCATGCAAGAAGGGGTCATTGGGGGGATGCCTCTGTGCCAGGGCAGCAGCATCCTCCCCATGTGTGGCACCCATGGGATGTGGGCTACTAGTGGGCCCTCCTGCAGTGCCAAAGAGACCCCAGTGTGGAGCAGCCCCCTCAGAGCCCACCCTGAAGGTCTTGTGCTCTGTGTGTTAGTTCCTTTTCCCCAGGCAAAAAAAAGGCCTTTTTCCCCATGCCCAGGTGCTGTTGTATTGGGTCTGTCCTCCTGATGCAGCTGTTCCTGTGGAACTGGGCCTTTCCTCTTCCCAGGCAAAGGCTTTGGTTCATCTCAAATCTTGCCCAGAGGTTCCCAGCTCCTTTCCTCCTGAAACCTTCCTTTTGCTTGCAGCATGGTTTCAGCTGCTGTGGAGACCATATACCATGCAGCTGTCTCATGCCTGGCAGAGCAAGGAGGGGCATCCTGAACCCAGAAGGGAGAGGCACACCTGAGCCCAGCCCTGGGATGGTGGTGGGGAATCAGGATCCCAGCTGTGCAATGTGGCCTCAGACAAGACCGTCCCACCATCCTTCTGTTTTCCCTCTCTTTGCAGCTTCTGGGGATTTGCATCCCAGCTAACTCTTGCCCACTACTTGCTTTCCATTCCCCTTGCCTCTGGCGGGGGCAGCTTGCTTTTGCCATGCCCTCTGCGAGCACTGCACATTTTCCTCTGCTGTCCTTGGAGTCCAGGGCCATCCGTCTTCTCTTGCCAGGGTTATTGCCCTCTGCCCTTTGAACCTGGGACGGCTCCAAGCCACCTGCTGCCAGCGCTTCTGCACCCGCGTAGCCTGGGCTTGAGCAGGGCTAAGGGGGCTTGCACGGGGACAGGCTCTTTGAGGGGGTAGCAGGCTCCCTGTTGCCATGGGAAGGGCTGGAGCTACCACTGCTCTGGGGTCTGTATGAGATCAAACAGTGTGTGCTAAAGCAGAGCTCAGGGTGGGGGTCAGCTCTTGAGTGCTGAGGTCAGGGCTCTGCGGGCCTGGGTGCTGCTGGGGTCCTTCCACGGAGGAGTGGCTGCATCTGCTCCACAGCAGCTTCAGCTTGGGGCTGTCATGGCTTGGTGAAAGGAATCTGAAAGCGCAGCTCCCAGGAACACAGATCTTCCAGTGGCTCCTCTTGGCACCCAGGCTGCTGCCTTCCCTCTCTGGGCCTATGGGACACTGTGTCTGGGCTTCCTAATGGAGTTGCTGCTGGTCTGTACATCTGAACGGCTGGAGGCAGTGCCCTGGGGCAGGTGGAAACTCTGGATCTTTCCCTGGGCTGGTAGGAGGGAGAGGCCAGGCATAGCAGGCCCAAGTCTTTGCCGCATGTTTTGCTTGTGTCGTCAGTGTCCCATGTGCATGGCGAGCCACTCTTCCTCATCTCCTTCTGAGATGTGCGGGCACGGGGGTCCTGGGGAGTGCGGTATTGTACCCCCGTGCCCTTGCTGTACAGCTGTATAGCCGTCTAATAAAGATGGGGTGTATCATCCCTGCCTGTGTCCGAGTCTCCCTTTGCTCTGTGGTACCGTGCAGCCCACCTGGGCCGGGCCTGCGATGGCAGCAGAAGGCTGAGGAGAGCCTGCCCGCTTCTCCGGCGGCACTGGGAGCTCCCAGGAGCCTAGTCCCAGCCGCGGGAGGAGGCAGGGGCTATATTTATCCCCGTGAGGGCAGTGCCCCGTCCTGCCTGACCTCTGGCGGGAGGCCTCGCAGGGGCTCAGGGCTATCGCGGCACCGCAGGGCCGGGCTGGCGGCGGCGATAAGCGAGAGCGGGGCGTCTCACCGCGGAGGCGGAGACCCTCCGCGGCCACCGGCCTGGGGGTGAGTCCCACGGCACCGACCCCTCTCCATCCCCGGCGCTGCGGGGGAGGTCCGTGCCGCCCGGGGCTGGGCGCCGGGGCCCGGGGAATGGACGCAGGCCGGGGTTGCGGTGCCGGGAGGGAGGCGGGCGGGCAGGAGCCGGCGGTGCCGGCGCGGGGCGGGGAGCGGGGCGGGGCGGAGC
>VZTE01006501.1:31907-59313 GCA_013397775.1 Eulacestoma nigropectus
CCACACGGCGGCGACGGGATCGCGGTCGCCTATCCCGGGCCTGAACGACGCCGGCACCGCTCGGGTATTGACCCGGTGCGGCCTCCGCGAGTGTTTCCCGACGTGTCCCTGTCTTTGCCCTTGCCTCTCTCCTGCACGGCCCCGCGGTTCCCCGAGCATCCTCCGCATCCCCGCACCCCCCACCCCCCCCGCCCTGCACTGCCGCTGCATCGCCCCCGCTGCTCCCTCCCACCTGAGACTAGTCCCATCTTCACTCTGCTTTCCTATCCCTGCGGCTCCCGCTGTCCTCATGTCCGAGGGCATCTCCAGGGGCCCGGGTGGCTCTGGGGGGTCCAGTCTAGTGCTGTGCCCCCGTCCAGGGCACACAGCAGGTGTGGTGCTCGTGGCCATCCCCATGCAAAGCTAGCCCTGCTTGCATGCACCGCTCTGTGGGCTGCGTGCAGCATGTCCTGTGTCTCCATGTCCAGCAGTACTTGCCCCTGCCCCATGAGGGCCCTTGCTGCTTGGCCGTGCCATCTCACTGTGAGTCCCTATGTGCAGCTGGTACCACAGCCCATGCTGAAACCTCGCCTCGGGCTCTCTTCTCTCCGCAGGTGACCTGCCAGGATGGCCGTGCTGGGGGGCTATTGTGAGGGCAACAACTCCATCACCCAGGCCTGGGTCCAGCGGGGCTTCCAGCCCTGCTTCTTCTTCACGCTGGTGCCATCCGTGCTGCTGAGTGTCTGCCTGTTGCTGGGCGCCCTGCAGTATGCCTGCTACGCCCGCTTCAGCCGTGCCATGGAGCCCAAATACATTCCCCGCTCCCGCCTCTACCGCGTTCAGGTCCTGCTGTCCCTGTTCCTGGCCCTGCAGCCCTTCGGTGGGCTGCTGTGGCAAGGAGTGGGGCTGGGACAGCTCTATGGGTATATGTTGCTGCATGCCTGCCTCTGGGCCCTCAGCTGGGGCTGTGCCATTGCCCTCCTGCAGCTGGAGCATACCCGGGTGCTGGCCCATGACCGGACACGGGGCCATGGCACTGTCCTCCTCCTCTTTTGGGCACTGGCCTTTGCTGCTGAGAACCTGACCCTGGTGTGCTGGAGGAGCCCTCTGTGGTGGTGGGCACTGGAGAACACCAACCAGAAGGTGGGCTGGGGGGCTGTGGGCAGGGAAAGGGCACTTTCGGGGGTGGGAGGGTCTGCCGCATCACGGTGTGGGGATGGAGTATGCATGTCATGACCTGCCATGCCCAAGGTGTATACAGTCCTGACTTGCACCCACACATCTGCCACATGTTTCAGTCCCAAGCCCAGCTAGCACACACCTCTCCATGCCCCCACCCCGCTCAGCTCCTGCTTCTACCAGGCCCAGGCCCAGGCGCAGAAGTAGGGGTGTTCGCCTGCTTCCCACTGCCCTTTCCCCCCCTGCACCTCTTAGGGTAGGTGCACCTTGAGCTAGAGGGCATGGAGCCAGATGAGGCAGGGAGGAAGGAGGGGTCTGGGTGCTGCCTGAGGTACTGTGCCCAACCAGGGACTCCCACTGAGCTGCATGGGATGTCCCCTGGCACACTGCACCCCATCCCCATGCCCTGCCCATTGTCTCTCTCAGATCATACCCATCCCATGCCCAGGGTTGTGTGGAGGTCCAGCTGAGACACTGAACTCTCCATTCAGGTGCAGTTTGGCTTCTGGCTGCTTCGTTACATCTGCACATTCATGCTCTTTGTCCTGGGCATGAAGGCCCCGGGGCTGCCCCACAAGCCCTACATGCTGCTGGTCAATGAGGAGGAGCGGGATGTGGAAAACAGCCAGGTGAGTCCTGGGACTGAAGCAATTTTAGGATATGGCCAGGAAGGAGCTGGTGGTAAAATGGAAATACAGCTGCCCTGGGATCAGCATCTTCAGGAGATGTGGGAGGAACAAGGTTTAGGGCTGCCCAAGCTCCCTGCTTCCTGTCACTAGGATGCAGCCCTGTTTGGAGGATGGAGCAGGCACTCTGGAGTGAGGCTGGTTTTCTTGGGGTGTTGCCCAGGGCCATTGTCAGCTGGGTTGGGGTGCCAGGGCAATGACTCCTAGGTCTGCTCCCCCCCAGCCACTCCTGACTGATGCCAGAAGGACCACCTCCACCTGGAAGGATTTCCGGAGGAAGCTGCGGCTTCTGGTGCCATACATGTGGCCAAGGGGCAACCACCTGCTGCAGGGGCTGGTGCTGTTCTGCATGGCACTCATGGGGCTGGAGCGGGCCATCAATGTCTTCGTCCCCATCTACTACAAGAACATCGGTGAGGCACCTGAGCTTGGTGTGTGAGGCTTGCCACAGCCTCACCAAGTGCTTGGGGGTGTGCAAGTGACCTGGAGGGCTGCAGGGGTTTGGCAGGAGAAAAGTCCAGGGGGTCAGGGTCCAGCACTGGCTTCTGGGGCTGGTTCCCCCAGGCACCCTGGGATGCTCCCTGTCCCTCCATCCTGACCCTTGGCACACTTCCCACAGTGAATGAGCTGACAGTGGGCGCTCCCTGGCACACCTTGGCCTGGACTGTCTGCAGCTATGTGGGGCTGAAGTTCCTGCAAGGTGGAGGTGCTGGTAAGGATCACTGGGAAGGATGGGGCACTGACAAGAGATGATACTGGGCACATCACACCAATGCTGGGGTGGCCAGGGAAGTCCATATGCCCCATCACTGCTGCTCTCTCTTGGAATCAGCAACCGGGGCTGGTCCCAGGTTAGGGAGAGTGAGTGGGCTTCGTCCCAAATCCCCCTTTTCCAGCTGGGCTTTCTGAACTCTGCTGCATGCCCCAGTGGGGCTGATCTCAGTTGACTTCTGCATGTTGTCCTGCAGGCTCTACCGGCTTTGTGAGCAACCTGCGCACCTTCCTGTGGGTGTGGGTGCAGCAGTTCACCAACCGGCAGGTGCAGGTGCAGCTCTTTGCCCACCTGCATGGGCTGTCCCTGCGTTGGCACCTGGGGCGTCGCACTGGTGAGGTCCTGCGTAGCGTGGACCGGGGCACCAGCAGCATCAACAGCCTGCTCAGGTCAGAGTGTGCCCGTGGGTGGGGAGTGGCTGGGCAGCCCCACCAAGCTGGGCTGATGCCTCATCCCCCTTCCCACCCCCCAGCTACATCGTCTTCAGCATTGTCCCCACCATTGTGGATATTGTCATTGGCATAGTTTACTTCACGTCGGTCTTCAGCGCCTGGTTTGGCCTCATCATCTTCGTGTGTATGAGCCTGTACCTGAGTGAGTGCGGGGGTCAGGGTGCAGGGCTGCCAGGCTGTGGGGTGGCAGGAGCTTTCCAATGCAGCTTCCTCCTGTCCACAGCTCTGACCATCTTCATCACCGAGTGGAGAACCAAGTACCGTCGGGACATGAACATGCGGGACAATGAGGCCAAGTCCCGGGCTGTGGACTCGCTCCTCAATTTCGAGACGGTACTGTAGGCATTGGGGGGGTTCACTGAGCACTGCTTGGTGCTGCAGGGGACTATTTGGGTGCTGATACCAGCTCCATGTCCTGTAGGTGAAGTACTACAATGCAGAGAGCTATGAGGTGAACCGCTTTAACAACGCCATTGTCAAGTACCAGGTACGGGGTGCTCAGCACCTTTAGGGGCACCAAGGGGGAAGAAGCCAAACCTCACAGGCACCTGTGGGGATGATGGAGATCACCATGGGTCTGGTTTGGAGGTGGTAGCATCCCACAGGACTTTGTCTCTTCCAGGTCTCAGAGTGGAAGGTCAATGCATCGCTGGGCCTTCTCAACCAGACTCAGAATCTGGTCATTGGCCTGGGGCTGCTGGCAGGGTCTCTGCTCTGTGCCTACTTCGTCACAGAAAACAAGCTGCAGGTAAGGCTGGTGCCAGCCTGTGCAGACCCCTGCTGAGGTGGGGCCCTGGGGCTGCTGGTTACGGACACCTATACCCTGTCCCTTCCAGGTGGGGGATTTTGTCCTCTTTGGTACCTACATAATCCAGCTCTACACGCCGCTCAACTGGTTCGGGACTTATTACAGGTAATGCTGGGAGCTGTGGAGGTGCCTGGTGTCCCCCTCTCCGTGGATGACTGGGTCGGTATGTGCTCCCCCAAACCCTTCCCTCTGGTCTTTGCCCTCTTCAGGATGATCCAGAACTCCTTTGTGGACATGGAAAACATGTTTGAGCTCTTCCATGAGGAGCAGGAGGTGGGTGCCACCTTTCCTGGACCTTGCTCCCTGGCTCGGCCCGCGGTCCTGCCCTGGGGATAGGCTGGCTCTGAGGCTGCACCTCTCCGTCGGCAGGTGAAGGATGTGGTGAACGCTAGTGACCTGCACGTGGAGGCTGGGCAGATCGAGTTTGAGAACGTGCACTTCAGCTACGTGGATGGGTATGGGGCACTGGGCACAGAGTGAGACAAATCTGCTATGGGACCTGGCGCAGGGCTGTGGGGCCATGGTGTGGCCCTGAGCCCCTCTCCATCTCCCTCTCCCAGGAAGGAAATCCTGCAGGATGTCTCTTTCTCTGTGATGCCTGGGCAGACTCTGGCTCTGGTGAGACCGGGACCTTGAGTTCATTGGGGGAGGGAAGGATGGAGGTAGAGAGGCTGGAAAATAGGAAGGTGGGAAGGACAGATTCCTAGTAGGGCCAGCCCTTTCCTGTCCAGCCCCTGGCCTCCAGCAGCTTGGAATTTGCCATCTCCAAGTCCCTTTACCTTTGTGTGCAGGTGGGACCTTCAGGCTGTGGAAAGAGCACCATCATCCGTCTGCTCTTCCGCTTCTACGATGTGCGGGGTGGCTGCATCCGCATTGATGGGCAGGACATCTCCCAGGTGAGGGGGGAGGCCTCCAAGGACTGGGGGGGACACACCAGCTCATCTGGGCCTCACGGCACTGCTTGGTGCAGGCACTGGCACCTTCCCAGGGTGAAGGTGAGCACACAGCCCCCACAGCCCCTTTGCAGGCTGACGGCCATGACAGAAGTGGGCTGAATGGCGCAACTGCGGGACCCCAGGCTGAAATGCTGGGTACTGAGCAGGGCTCCCTGGGAAGGACTGGGGCACTGTCAGGGCCCCCCACTGCAGGGTGAAGATGCAGCTGAGCCTGTGGTGCAGGGCGACCCTACAGCACATACCTTGCAAGGAGTGGGGCTCATGGCTGAGGGTAGGATTGGGTTTTGGAGGGATCTTTGCCTTGGGTGTGCATCTGCCTGAGCCCTCTCCCCCCACCTCCCAGGTGAAGCAGGCTTCGCTGCGTGCTCACATTGGGGTGGTACCCCAGGACACGGTGCTCTTCAACGACACCATTGCCAACAATATCCGCTATGGACGGATCCTGGCCACTGACCAGGAGGTGCAGGAGGCAGCCCGGGCTGCTGACATCCACGACCGCATCCTTTCTTTCCCTGATGGTGAGACTCCTGCAGTTTCCTCTATGTTCCCCTGCCATCCCATGGTCCCTTAAGACCTTCTAGCTGCCCTCACGGGTATCCTTGGGTGACATCTCCCACGGGGACACCTGAATGAGTCTGTTGCCTTGCTTTGCCCTTCCTTGCCTTCTTTCCAGGGCTCTAGATCAGCCCGTGGACAGGGATGGGCTGAGGCTCCACCACGTGGCTACGTGGTCGCAGCAGGACCTCCCAGGGCAGCAGGTCCCCATCTCCGTCTCAGAGGGCACCAGCACAGCATGTTTCTGCTCTTGTGCCTGCAGGATACAACACTCAGGTGGGAGAGCGGGGACTGAAGCTGAGCGGAGGTGAGAAGCAGCGTGTCGCCATTGCACGCACCATCCTGAAGGGTCCCCACATCATCCTGCTGGATGAGGTAACAGCAGTGGCCTCAGCCCAGCCTTACCCAGCTCTGCAGCAGCCCCATGCCCAGCAGCTGCCCACACTGTCTTTATCCTTTCCCCATACTGTGTCTCCCCTTGCAGGCCACATCTGCACTTGACACAGAGACTGAGAGGAACATCCAGGCTTCTCTGGCCAAGGTCTGCGCCCACCGCACCACCATCGTTGTTGCACATAGGTAGGGAAAAGGGCTGATCTGGGAGGTGCTGGCCAGACTTCCCCAGAGGGGCACACAGACCTGCCCCCTGCTTAGGAGGTGAGAGCCCCTGGGATTGCATCTCTAGGCACCGTGCAAACCCTCAGGAACCCTCTCCTCTCCAAGTCCGGATAACACCTGATTTTCCCTGCAGGCTCTCCACTGTGGTGGGTGCAGACCAGATCCTAGTGCTTAAGGATGGGCACATCGTGGAGCGAGGGAGGTGAGCACAGGGAGAGGACTGGGGGAGGGGATCCCCTCCCTGGCTCTGAGGCCAGCTCAGGACTCAGCATCCCTCCACTCTCCTCACAGGCACGAGGAACTGCTGCAGAAGGGAGGCGTGTATGCGGGTATGTGGCTGCAGCAGCAGACCAAGGACGAGGGCGAGAGCAAGGAGCACCATACTGAGAAGCCCCAGGGCAGCAAAAAAGGGTCATGAGCATGACCAGGAGCTCTGCTGTGACACTAACTTGGGTCCAGGCCCCCACACTGCCTGGGAGTCTTTTGCTGGCTGCAGGCTAGGGCCCTGCCTGCCCTAGAGCTGCAGGGGCTTGGCTGGGCACTCCACTACATTTGTACATGTTTGTTTTGCTGTTGTGTAGTTTCTTAAACCAGGTCCTTCCCAGATTCCTGCCTGTGTGCTCTGGGCAGGGTACACGCCTCTTGGCGGGGGCAGGCAGGGCTAGTGCCTGTGCTCTTGGGTCAACCGGCAGCTCTGCCACGAGGTTGAGCTCCTTGGGCTTAGGTGGGCGAGGGGCTGAGCAGGCTGTCAGCGCCTGCCCCACCCCCACACAATGCGCTGAGCTGGGCAGGGGGCTGCACCCCAAGAGCAATGGAAAAGCAGGGCAGCTGGTGTCCCCTCACTCCTCTGTGCGCCCCACTTCAACCACCATCCACAGAGATGTGCCACTCTGGGCTGGACACCAAGTGACTGCTCCCTCAGGTACCTCTGTACCTTGTGCTATGCTTTTATTTTCGCCCAAGCAGCACTTTGACAAGTCTCAGCATTCCCTGGACTCAGCCTGAACTCCACTCCCTCAGCTGCTCAGAGCAGGACAGCCCAGTCCTGTGCAGAACCAGGCAGAGCCCTGCAGGCAGGAACGGTTCCAGCAGCAGGTAGGAAAACAGCACAGCTCTGCATGGCTGTAGACCCCCTGCAAGAGGCCAGCAGGACAAATCCCCCCCACCCAACCAGGCTCCAGGCTCAGGGCTTTGTTTGTAAGGAGGGGTTCTGTGCTGTTGCTATCCAGGAGGGGATCCCCAGCCACACAGATGGAAGGAGGGAGGCATTCCTACCCCAGCAGCATTTAAACAGGGCCCTGCTGAAGTTCAGGGCAGCAGAGAGCAGCCAGCAGCAGGAAGGCAGCTGCAACCATCCTGTGTGAGCGACGCTGGCATTCAAGTCACTGCCAAGGTTACTTACTATATTAAACCAGAAAGGAAATGCAGCTCCATTCAGTCTTAGAGAGGTCTTGTGTCTCAGCCGAGCAGGGTAAGGCCCAACGTGCTCTTGTGCATGCAAACAGCAGGGAGGCACCGAGGGTGTGGGGAGCGGGGAAGGGGCTGCCTTCATGCTGCTGGGAGGCTGCACATTCAGCCATGCCATGCCCAGGCAAGAGACCATCCCAGCCACATTTGCTCTTTGCTGAGGGGCTGGCACAGCCCTCCTCAGAGCATGGAATCCAGCCCCCCACTACTGCAGAAGGCAGCTACATCCCAGCTGTATGTCTGAGCATGCAGAGATGTCCCCACATGGCTCTGCCCTCGCCCCACAGTCCCAGCAGTGTTGGGACATGGCTGTGGCAACTGTGGGTAAGTGCAGACCCTGGGCTGCTGCTTGCTTTGGTCAGTGTGTGCCCAGCCTTGTCCTGTACAGTCTTCACCTCCCCAGGAGCATCAGCAATTTGCTGCACTAATTTTATATAGGTACTAGGGCTGAAGTGTCAGTGTATATTTGGTGGCTTACAGCTCCCAGGGAGATGTGCTGTCCTTGGCAAGGGGCTCTTGTCACCAGTGTCCAGGGCAGAACCCCATGGCATCCATGTGGGAGGCCAGAGCCGCTCCTCGGGTCACAACCGGGATCCTGTGTCTGCTGGCACACCCTGCCTCACCTGCCTACGACATGCTGCAGTTTGATGGCTTTGAGCCGTGTGCCTGGAACAGAAAGAAGCACACAGTGAACAAGGGAAAACATGCTTCTTCCTCTCTCCTACAAGAGGGCACATCCGGCGCTCAAGTTCCCAGAGCTGTGTGCTCAGCAGTGATGCTGCCACTGCCGCAGGCTGGGCTGCCCTCCTGGTGACAAAACCCAGCCTAGACAGAGCCCAGAGGAAGCAGAACCCAGGGAGGCCCCCTCCCTCACACAGCTGGGCCAGGATCTACCCCACGACAGTGCAGAGCCCATAGCCAGCCTCACTCACCTGCCGCTGCGACTGCTGGTACTCGGCTTCGCTTGCTGACAGTGCCTGGGCCAGTGCCAGATCCTCCTCCTCCTGTGTGCTGCTGGGACAGTGGTGCATTGTGTGCCCCAGCCTCCCTCAGGCTCACGGGCTGAGTGCTCAGAGCCCTTCTGGGTTTCAGCATCTCACTGCAACCCCCCAGCACATCTAAGAGCAGGGAGCGACCGAGGATCACTCTGAACAGGCATGGGGCTGGGGAGGGAGCAGAGGAACCAGCCGGGGCTGGCAGCCAGGAATCTGGGCCATGGAGAGCCATGTTAAGTCCAGTCTCTAAGACAGTGCCTTTAGCAGCACTGGGCACTGTGCCTGGGGACATGAGCACCTGGCTCTCCTCCATGAACACCCCTACTCTACCTGTCATGCTCCAGCCAAACCCATTAGCTGACAAGTGGTCAGACAATGGTTTGCCCTACTCCATGTGTCAGACACTGTCCCCTACCAGCACCTCTAGGGCTGAGGGCTTGCTTGCTGAACAGAGTTCCCTGATGGCTCTGGACTCTTCCTTTTTCCCCTGTCAGCCACAGAGAGGCATCATACGGAAACACGTGCTGAGAGGAATGTTATCCCAGAGCCACATGATGCTTCCCCAGGCACCTTTCACATAGGGTGGGTGCACAACACACCATGTGTTTTGGGGCTGTACCTGGGTGGCTGTGCTGAGCTGTGTGCTGACTCTGCCAGGGACATCTCCAGAGCTCGCTGCAGTGCCTCTTCCTCACTCTGAAACAAAACACCTTGTCACTAGCTTGGCCAGGGTGGGGGGCAGGGGGCAGCCCTGAAGCATGTGTGGCAGGTATAGTCTTTTCCCAGCCAAGACTGGGCAAATCTCCTCTCTCCAGGAGGCCAGATACAGCCAAGGTGAAAAACTGGGGCTCTGGACAGACCTGCAGTGCTCTCCCCCTGCCCACAGGGACACATCCCTGCCTGCTAATGCAGGAGGTATGCCAAGAATACCAGTGGAAAGCAATTTCCAGTCTCCTCCTCCAGCCTTTGCTTGTACTACAGAAAGACAACAAAGGAAAATGGCTGGTGCACTTTGTCCCTTTGGGGAAAGCTAAGCACCAAGTGCAGCTGAGAGCTGTCATCTGCAGGCACCAGAGCAAGCTCTGATTTCCCACAGAGCATCCAGGATCACTGACTGCCAGGGAAGGCCCAGCTTGGAGCACAGTCACCTACAAAGCATGGGCTAGAAAGCACTTGTTGCAGACACTTCCTAGAGGGCACAGAAACCATCCCAGATGCCCAGGCCAAGCCACTCACCAGCCCGTTCTGCAGCATGACAGCTGGAGGGGAGGTGCTGCGAGTCTGCGACGCAGCTGCTCTGCCTCCCCTGCAAATAGAAGAGAAGCTGGGTTACTGCCAAGGCAGGGAGCCCTGGTACAAATATCAGTCCTGCTGAGGCACAAGAAGCAGGGAACTGTCGCTCTGGTGTTCCACAGGGAGCCAAGCTGAGCCTGGTCATGCCCACCTCAATTACAATTCAGGCCATCACCTTACCTGGCAGGGGCCGGAGAAGAGGAGCTGTCTGCTGGCTGGGCAGCTCCACTGCTCGATGCAGTGACTATTTTGGAAGAGGATGCCTGGGCTCTGGTAACTGCGGCATGCCTAGGATAGACAAGACACCTGTGAGAAACTGTTTTACCATCATGAGCAATTCCTAGGCATTGGACACGTTGGGAGATGAAGCTGGATAAGCAAGACACCTCCCTGGCTCCTCTTCCTCTCATGTTGTGGCTGTTATTCCCAAGAGTTTCAAGTGCTGTTTCTCTCCCTGAAACCCTGTACCAGGATAGGCAGAAACCACTGGCTACAGAATAAGGGATTGGGGAAAGAAGCAAGAGCAAAGCAGTCAACAGGCAGTACTGACAGCTTTTGCTGCAGGAGAGATTGTGCATACCACTATGCTTGGCACTGCTGGAGGACAGCCCGGCACACAGGGCAGGATGTGTGAGAATGCAGCAGTCCGAGACAATGGATCAGGAGCTGGGCTTCTTCCTTGTCACCCATCTGGCAAACACAGCCCCACCCCTGCCAGACTGTCTGTTCCCAGGCCCTCACCCTGCTTTGGAAAGGGGACGCCCTGCCCCACTGCAGTCATGGTCCAGGGGGTGCCGGTGCTTGAGGCAGTAGTTCTTGTGGCACTGGTCACAGATCACCTTCATCATCTCCTTTTGCTTGCAGCCAGGCTTCAAACACTTGTTGGTGAAGATCTGAAAGATGACGTGGCAGTGGTGAAAAGGAGCATGAGCTGCAGGGCTGGGGCTGTCCCTTCTCTCCATGCCAGGCCCTGGGCACTGACCAGCCTTCCCCACCAGTGTTACCTACTGCAAGGCTCTGAAGTTTGTCTCTGAATACTGGCTTTCTTTAGATAGTTCATTAGTAATTCACTGGTGCTTCAGTCTCCACAGACAAGGGTCTCCACAATCCCAGAATGCACAGCAGGAGAAAGAGTGCCTTGCCCACGGACTCCTGCCTTCCATGCCAGTGCAGTGGGGACAGCCCAGAGCATTCCAGCTGCTGCCGGGCTGGATTCCTGCAGGGCCAGCTCCCTGCAGCAATTTCACCTCCTGGCAAGATGGGGTAGCTAACTGCCGATTGCATTTTCCTAATAGCAGCATGCAATTTCCCATCCTTATATCCCAGGTGGCTGCCCAGCCCCACTCCATTACCACCTTGGTCCCAGACTGCCTCCACAAAGCCCTGCGGATGCGCAGACCTCCACCTCACCAACCCTCTCTGCCATCAGCCTGTGCCAACAGAGACAGCACCGGGCAGGGCTGAATCTGTGTTCTTTTCATCCCATTCCCAGGCTCTGTCAGAGACCTGGCAGAGCCACAGGGTACACACCTTGCGCTTGCGTTGTGCAGGGTCAGACTTGCAGTCACGGTCAATGTGCTCACCCACCACAACATCAGGCATCTCCCCCCGCCTCACAGGGACCGGAGTGTTGCAGAGGGGACATACTGGGACCTGCACATCCTGCAGAAACAACAAGAGGGAGCTGGGAGCAGGTAGCTGGGCAGCCTTGAGTGCTGCGCAGCCATCTCTCTCCCTTCCAGGACCTGCCTACCATGGCTTCCACAGCTTCAGCTGCAGTTTGAGACCCTGCTCGTGACTCTCCAATCAGCTTGCACAGCAGGTGCAGAGGCACAGACATACACTCTGGGAAGGGAAGATGGTATGGCTGGGAGATGCCCAAACCATTTCACCCAGTGGGAGAGGGAGGGCTGGATGCTTGTGGCACTGAGATGCAGATCCTGGCTTTCAGGGACATCTTCAGACTCAGTACACATCCCAAGGGGGACTGCTCAAGTGACCAAAGTCACCACAAATTATTACAACCAGTGGCTAGAAAAGCTCAGTAGCTCCATGCAGGAGAGTGGATGAGATCTGCTCTCTGCACTTACCTTCTTGTAGGCAGAGGTGCAATCGTGCTGGGCATAAGTGATGTGATCGGTGCAGAAGATCTGCTCGCAGGCATCGCACTTCAGGGGAAGGAAGTCTAGGAGCAGGGATACGGCATGGGCAGAGAGCATGGAGATCAGCACTGCCCATCCGCAGCCCGAGGGCCTCCCCGACTTCCCGAAGACACAACAGTGACCCGCGGCAGAGCCAGGGCCGCACCTCTCATCCCCCAGCACGGAAACAAAAGGGCTGCAGGTCCACAGCCACGTCTTCAGAAATACGCAAGGCTCCTCCTCAGAACGGGCCGTCCCCGACATCAGGAGTAGCATCCTGAATCACACCGAGCTCCCGTGGGCTGCCAGCCTCAAACCGGTGGGAAGCGATGCTGCCACAGCCGCCACGGGGTTCGCCCACCGGGATAACCGGGGTACGGACGGGCCCCAGCGGCCCCGTCGCGTGCGGCCTCCCCAGCCTGCAGCACCGAGGGCCGGCAGCGGGGATGCCTGCCCGGGGCCTGCCCCGCTATCCCCGGGCAAGAGCCACTGCCCACCCGGGTAGAGCCACCGGCGGAAACCCCGGTCTACCGGCACCGACAGCCAGCCCCGCCCTATCGGGGCACCCACGGGCAGCGGGAAGGAGCAGTGACCCCCACGCCAAGGGCAGCACGGGCGACACGGCCCTGCCTTCAACCCCCGCTACCGAGCGGGCGCCCGGCGCCGCCCCGCCGCCTCCCCGCAGGCCGGGCTGCCCGGTCCGTGCCGCCCAGGCCCAAGCTTGCGGNCACGCTTGCGGCGGTCCCCCCCGCGTACGAGCCGTGCCCGCCCCCCGGGTCCCCCCGGCGCTCACCCAGGCGCTGGCAGGCGGGCCAGGAGCAGTGCGCGCCCAGGTCCGGGAACTCCATGGCGGCACTGCCGCCACCGGCACCGGCGGCCCCGCCGCGCCCGCTTCCGCCAGGGCGTCACAGGGCGGGGCCAGGCACAGCCCCGCCCCGCCGGGCCTCGCCCCGCCCCGCGGCTCCGGGCGGGCCCCCACCCCTCCGCACCCGCTTCCTCCGGCAGCGCCGCTGGGACCCGTGGGAAGGCCAGCCAAGGCTCAGGGCAAGGCGGAGTCCACGAGGGCCAGCGCCAGAGCCATCCTGCCCTGCCAGGCCAGCAAGAAGGGTCTCTGCCCCCATGGGACAGCTTGAACTTTTCCCTCCATCCTTCCTTCCCTGCCCCAAGGGACACAAACCACGGATCCTGCCGTGTAACAGAGCTCCTGGCTCTATTCCAGCCACGTCGGAGTCTCCAGGTGCCATGCTACGATGCCCAGCAGAGCACAGATGGGGTGCTAGAAGGGTCAGTGGTGCGGAAGGCAGGAGATGCCACGGCAGAAAGAAACTGGAGTACTGAACAGGGCCAGGAGTGAATTTCATTGATTGCAAAAAAATCAACTCCACAGCCACCCAGTAACAGAACTCAAATGAGATAGGGAAAAAAAGCAGGTATCGCCCAACACCCTGTTCCAGCAGTGACACAAAAGACAGTAACAGTCTGCAGAAGGGGTCTCTTTGCACAACACCCGTCTGCCCTTGTCCCCTTACTGCTACCCTCTGCTCCAAAGACCCCTTTCCCTTTGCTAGCCCCTGAGAGCCACATTTGACTGTGCACCCCATCCCTCCCCCCAGACAAAACCAATGAAAGTTAAAATTATTTACACTTTTAGCCATTTAAAAACCCAATAAAATAAGATTGCATATGTCCTACTGGGGATGTGGGTATTAGCAGCAGCTACAGCTAGCTCGGTACTCTGCGTGCAAAACGAAAGACAAACAGAAGACAGACTGAAATACTGCACCATTACTAGGAAGCGTTTGCTGGGGTTGGTGTTTCAATTGTGGCATAAGGCTTCTAGGAGCCGGCTCCTCACCAGCTGCAGGGCCTCCTGCTCAGCCAGTGAAGGCCAGGCTCTAGAAGGATGGAAAGGATTCATTATTCCAGACACAGCACATTAACACTGACGCACTTCCATCCCAGTCAACACAAACATCTAAAAACCCACTGTACGTTCACTGTGTGAGTTTTTCCTTCTTTCCAGTGATGATGGAGGAAAAGGGGGTGCACAAGTAAGACCTAAGACATAGATGCTGCTGTCATCACTGCCTCCTCCTCATCTCCTTGCTTTGGCAGCTCAGCAAGCATGGGAGAGGAGGAAGACAGAGCAGCCTCTTGTGCCTCCTGCTCCTCTCCAAGCCCCAGCTCCACATCCATTTGCTCCAGCTCCCCCTGATCCAGTAGCTCAAAGTCATCTGCTTCCTCCTCATCCTCCGGTGAAGCTTCTGTCTCTGTCTCCACCACTTCACTCTCCGACAGGTGTGCTTGGAAGCTCAGTTTCTCTTCAGGCTCGGTGGGGAGGAACTCGGAGAGGGAGGGCCCCTCACTGGCCTCTGAGGACCGCAGGAGGGCAGAGAGGGTGTTCTGCACCGCCGTGGTGATGGCAGTGGTGACAATCTCCTCACTCAGCGTGTTAATGCAGATGCCCAGGCCTGGGGCAGGGACAGTCTTTGGCTCTGCGTTGCCTCCTGCTGCTTGCCCGCTCCCATTGAAGTGTGTATTTACAAAATGGAGAGGAGACGCGAGGCGAAGGATGGAGAGGTCAGAGTCCGCGGCCTCTTTCTCTGCTGAGTCCAGCTCACAGGCAGCGTGGGCAAGCTCAGGACCCAGAGGCACACCAAATGCGTCTTCATCATTCTGTGGTCCCAGGTCTCTGGAATGATATTCTTCCACGGATGGAAACTCTGCCAGGTCCTTGGAAAACGACTCCTCTGGCTCACTGTGCAGGCTCTGCTGATCCAGGTCTGAAAGGTACCAGCATTAAGGTACAGGTTCCCTTACCTTGACCTCCCACCCACCTTCCCCCAGCTGACACACCACAGCTGACTTTCAGGTACCTTCCCTATCCTTGGAGCACAGCAGGAAGAGGTCTGCAGTTATTCCCTTCTGCCAGTGGCATGATTCACGTGGAATGTTTCTCTCGTGATCCTGTTCTATGTGCTCTGTGCTCAGAGAGGACTTCCTGCTCCAGCTCATGCTCTCTGCATCTAGAGAACCCCATTAAAACGCCCAAGGTCAGGGAAATTGTGCTTACAGCACGTCACCTGCCTGCTCCTTCCCAGACACCCAAGTGGCCGCATCTGAGTGGTTACCTCCATCTTCCTCACCACTAACCAGTCCTTCTCTGAGCTAGTAAGCCTGACAGGCTGGAGTGTCTGACCTGTTTCACTCAGCATGATACATGGGTGTGTGACTATACTATTCAGTTATTTCTGTGGGACTTTGTGGGCGGCCTTGCTCTATTGCTGGAGTCACAAGATGGCATTGCTCTGTGGGGCAGTAATTAGAGGCAGATGTCCACTCAGGACCAGCTTATGATCAGCCATGAAGTCAGGGCATGCTGCACTGCTTTTCCTTCCTCCTTTCAATCCTCTTCCCATGCAAATAGCTGGGTCCTCTCCCTGTCCTCCCATTTGTAAGACCCGTTGTTCAGGGCCAAAACACCAAGGATAAGGGGGCAGCAAGGTGTCCCATCATGTACCTTCAGAAACGTCCGTCAGCTGTGGGGTGGTAGCCCTTGAAACAGAAAAGCCCCCACTCTCCAAGATAGAAGCCTCCTCATCAGAGAGCTCAGAATCTGTGATTGACAGTGCTAGGGCAGTTTTCTTCACATCCACCTGCATGGGATGAAGGCAGAGAGACAAATTCCCATGTGTCTAAGTACCAGGGCTGCCTATGGGCACCTCCAGACCTTCCAAGCAGAAGTTCTTGCTGGAGGAACAGCATGCTGGCAAAATGCTCCCTGCACTGGAGGGAAGGGCAGTCTCAGCTCACTGGCTTTCCTGCAATAAATCACTGCCCAAAGCTTTGCCTGCTCTCAGTGAAGAACACAAAAGATGGGATGAGACTATAGGAGTCTCAGAAGGCTTTGATCCTTCTTCCTCTCCTGGGATCACCAAGGAGAACATCCCTTTCCCTTTTGCATTCACACTGAGCGCAACGAAGCCTTCTACAAGTAGCAGCGGTTCAAGTATCCACATTCCTCTGGAAACAAGCTTCCCACCTCATAGCCCAGCTACATGCCTAGAGCTGTGTAAAGAAAGATGCTTGGTTTGTTTCTGCAGTGCAAATATAGGAAGGTCACACACAATCCGTCTGAAAGCAGAGAACTGTGTAAGAGACACTAGAGCTGCTCAACTCCCTCTTCCAGTTTTGAGAAGCCCCTGCACATTACACCAGGGGTGTTCATTTCTTCAGGAGACACTCACATTCTCTGAGCATGACGCATAACCATCAAAGTAATTCTGAGGTCAGCAGGAGGCTGGGGCATGGCTGGCCCTGTCCTGCTATGGCGTCACCAGCTCTGTGGCACCAAATTCTCAATACCCAGATCGGAAACAATGGCCTTCATCAAACACATGCCCTTCTCCCCTTAGAATTCTGCAAAGAAGTGATTTATTGCTCTGCTGTGTCTTATCATTGTTGCTGTACTCAGACCACCCCTTGGCTCTCAAGTGGCTGTAGACCAAACAGGACGGACTGGCTCCTGCTAATCTTTTTGTGCTCTTACCACTGGGGAAAAGCCTGACAGCTCTGCTTCACTCTCACTCTCCGTCTCTGCTGTTGGCTCATCACCTGCTGCAGGCTCACTCTTCCCTTGTCGCTCTGCCAGAAAGAGAAGAAAGGCTTTACATGACACTGAAGGAATTTTTTGCCTTTATACATCACTTTCCCCTACTTCTGCTGCCCTGTGAAAGTGCACAGGGTTCCTGGAGACAAGCATAACCTGTTGCTCTCATGTGCTGTTCTCAGGATCACCTGGGAGCACACAGTTGCTCTCTCCATAACCCTTAAGTTTCCACGTCTTTTCCCCTACTCCTCTGCAGCCTTTCACCACACAGTGTTGGCAGACATGGTCTCCTATTGTCCTTTTTCTAGGGCTCCACCCTAGGAATATAGCACCAAAAAAAGCCAGAGAGAAGGTGGGTCCTTACTCTTCTTCTCATGCTTGTGGTGCAGCGTCTCTGCCTTCATACTGTAGTCCAGTTTCATCAGGACAGGCTCCAAACGTGTGTACATCCTCTGGATCAGTTCATGGTAGACCACCAGAGGCCAGAGCAGAATGCTGAGTACTGTGGACATGGAATTCAGGGAGTGTGAGAGACAGACCAAGCACAACCCGACTCTTCCAGTGGTGCCACTGAGAAAGTCTGCATCAAGGGAAACACATTTCATTGGCACGTGCTTTCCCATCTGACTGCCTAAAAATCCTCATCCATGGCTCTTCTTACTCATTGCAAAGCTGCTCGATTAACCAGGTTTTACTGCCAGATCTCAGATAGAATATAGATTTATGTTAAGATGAAGTGTAAGCCCTTCTCTTCAGCCACTGCACCCCAGCCCCAACATGCAAGAGAAGCTCTGAAATGAGCCTAAATGAGAATTAAAACTAAGTATCACCAAAACTTTTATAAGGGTAGCAGCACAGAGCTCATATGTAGATGAGCTTGCAGCAGAGCACCAGAACAGAGTTATTAGGGACTCACGATGCAGTGAAAAAGGTCTATTTACCCAACATGCAGCTTTGTTAATAACACTCTTGATATGGATTTGCCCACGTTAGGAACTGAGAGACTGTAGCTTCCTGCTTCCCTGGAGCCTCGGCCAGCACAGCCTCAGCTGTGGGGAACAGAGGGCACCAATGTTTTAGTCACGGCTCTCTCTCCTGCCTTTGCAGTCGTACTGCATGCACGCACTTACAGAGACTTCCTGGAACACATTCCCTGTGTATTGATTCATCATCTAGCACAGATTCCCTTGAGAAAACTACAAATCTGCTTTTACCAGCCTATCAACAGCACAGTTAGGTCATGTGTCAGCTTAAGTCAGACAAGAGAGCTGCTTATACTCACAAATGATGTAGGAGATCATTATGCCTGGAACATAGTGTCCAACTACAGCCAGAATCAGGCAGCCTGAACAGACACTCATGCAGAACTGAAGGAAGAGAGAGGAACAAACAGAAGTGACAAGAGGCAGAGATACATCTATGCAACCAATGCCAGAAACCCAGTTAGCGCAACATGACGGATGGTCCTAACCAAGTCAGTCAGCCAGCTCTGCACCAAGTACATTCAGGTGCTGACAGTCACAACTCGGACAGCTCGGTTGGGTTAAGCTGTAAGCATTAGAGGTTCAAGCGCAGGATGACCAAGGTAACCCAACGCCCCAATAAAACAAATCAAAACTTTATCAGACAGTTCTTTATGAAGTCAATTACATTCCTTGAGGATAGGATGGGATATTGCAAATTGCCACTTGTACATCTCTCCTGTAAAGCTCAGCACTTCAGGAGCAAACTGTCCTGTCCCGACAGAGACAGGAACCTGTTACAGAGTCACCAGATGCTGTGCCACTGCTGTGCCATAAACCAGCTGGCAGAAGCATTAGCAGAGCCCATGCTCCCATCCGACCAGGACCTTCCTCCTCTGGAAAAATCGAAGTATAATGGTGCAGCCCTGATGGCTTATCTGACATTCTCCTGGGGTGAGGGGGAAAGTGAGAATAGACAATCTGCAAACCAGAGCATGGGTTCAGATATGGAAAAAATGCAGCAATTAAGAGTTTAATTCATAATGGAGAGGGTCTGCAAAAGCTAGGGTTCCTCTGGGGGCTTTGCTTCCTATGAATTCATTCTTTATGGGCATCTTTGGACCTGGTCTCCTACTCCCTGTGGCTGGGACAGGAAAGAAGTAATAAGCTGTGTTAGAAACCCACTTCTTTTGGCACACTGAACCCCAGGAAGCCTGACACAATCCTAGTGGTTGGTCTGTCCTACTTTTTGTGATGCTAAGCCAGCTCCTGTCTACAAACCGTTTCCAAACAACATACATCACAGCCATCAGAACATGTTTAATGACAAATTTCCATGCACTCAGAAACAGCACTGTGTTTGGACTTTGCTAGCTACAATCTTGGCTAGTGAAATAGGACCATCTTAAGAATGGAACCTGTGAAAGGGCCAGAGACTGTAGGCTTCCCTTTTTTCCTCCCCAGTTACAACCTAAGAGCTTCCTTTGCACACTAAGAAATGAAACTAAGTACAGCAAGCCATTCATAGGAGGGGCTAAGTTCAGCTCCAGTTCACAAATACTGGAAGTCAATTACTCATTATTTAAACTTCCCATGGCATAGAATCTACAAGGAATGAACAGCAAATATTGCACAGGGATAGCAATTGTAAAAATATTGAATTTACATTCTTCCATCTCTTAAGCCACTAGTAATGGAAATAAAAGCCCCTGCACAGAAGAGTAGGTATCTCCAGCTTACCTTGGCAGGATTTTGCCTCTTGTACTGTAGCAGTTCCTGCAGGTACAGCCTGAAGGTGACCCAGCTCTCTGCCAGACAGTGGCACAGCTCAGGGACACTGAGCAGGTGAGGTTGTGCCCCTGAAGTCACCCCCTCACTAGAGACAGACAAGAGCAAGAAGACAATCTTTGAATATGGTCTGTTTTCCTGGGGGGGAGGAACAGCTGCACCAGGAAGCAGAGTTCCCTACCAAAGGCTTGACAATACTGACTGCATCTTCAACTGGACTACGGAAGATGCTTGATTTGGAGACAGTTTTTCCCTTTAATCAGGAAGAAAGTCAAGAGACACCTGAGCCAAGCAGCAGCAGATACCATGCCACAGAATCCCCATGCCGCAAGCCCAAGATGCAAAGCAGTTTACTCAAAGCCACGCAGACAGAAGCATTGGAGGTGGAACTAGTTATGTGGCCTCCTCTGGCACCAAGTCCAAGGTAGCCTGAATGTGGTGCTCAGACCTACAACCACAGCCAAGGATGCAAGCCACGCCACCAGAGAGAGCACGTTCAGCCTGCAGAAGTCAGTCCCAGTGATTCCCTTCTCTGTGGAGGATTCTTAAAATAGTTCAGAACAGATCCAGGGAAGAAACCTAGAGTTCCTAACATCAGAAGTACTTGAGCTTTATTGCTACTGAAAGAACACTAGCTTTCCCCAGAGTCTCAAACTGTGGCTCCTGAGCTGATAAGCAGCTCCCAGTGCAGAAGTCAATAGCAATGTTTCACAGCAGGAGCCATGCAGTTTACTGACAACAGAAAAAAGGACAGGTGAGATCACCATACTAAATTAAGGCTTCCCCACTCTCCCCACTCACCAAGGAACACATCTGTGAGCTTACCTTTCCCCTCCTGGCTCCTCTGATGGCTGTGCTGTAGGGAGAACACAGCAGATTAGTCAGCCAAGTGAAAAATACAACCTGACATTTTTACCAGTTGAACAGAGCAGAGCTGGAGATGTATCATCCTTAGCTAGGGATGCACCCTGGGGACCTTCTTTGTGCTCTCATGCAAGCAGGAATCACTGGCTTGGAGCCTGAGCTCCGAAGGCTTTAGTGAAGCATGCATGGAGACTTGGACCAGCAGAGCACCGATCTCTGGGCACCCCAGCACACCTTGCAACCCAACACACACACAGCAGGACACTCATATCTGAGGTGTATCCTGGCGCTAACATGGAGCTCTCCACTCCGGGGATCATGCAGCTTTTCCTGGTGTCCCACATGTCTGAGCAGTGCCATTCCCACAGCGGGTGCCAGCACTTGTCATTCACAGGGGGCTGCCAGCACAGTTTTGGAGCCGGGCAAAGCTTCAGCTTCCATCTCGGAGCTAAACATGGCACCAGGAGGTCTGAACTGCATTTCCCACTGACCAGCCCAGTCCTTGGCAGAATGCTGTGTACAAATACCAGAGATGTCCCTGCTGTCTCCATCCTCTCCCACAGAATTCAGTAACAAATAGCAGTCTTGTGCATAATTTTCTAATTTTAGGGCTCTTTTATATCCCCTGACAGCCTTCTGTGCCAGGCACAGATATAACTATACTCCTAAGGTCCATCACTCTGGATAAGACCAAGGGAAAGGCTCTCCCATTCCTCTCTGCACTGAACCCAGTGATGATCAAACAGGGACTTAATTCATGCAGTACTGAAGAGAGGAGCAGTGTTTCAATAGCAGAGGTCATGTATGACTACGCTCTGCTTTTAGATACACTGAGGAAAAAAAATTCTATGACAACTGAAATTCATTAACCTGGTTGCTCACAGATTTGGATATCCTGGCAAGCTGACTGGTGTCTCAGGACTTACACGGCTCAACCAAAGCTCTTCTATCAACACAGCCTTTGTAAGTTTCCTATGTTTAACAATGCCCTGTTGGTGCTGTGATAGCTCATTGAGGTCTACCCTCCTGTACAAGTCCGCCCACTGTCCTAGAGCTGGCAGGGACTGATGTATCTTTGATGCTGTCTGACCAGCAGCAAACTCAGTGCACGAGGTTATAACTCTAATCTTGTCCCCCACACTGCATGCCACCATGTAAACAGAACTAAAATAAAGGAGGAGAGTTTATCTTCAGAGACCAGGCTTATAGTTAGAAATGGGTTAAGGAAATGCTATGTGTGCAAAAAGGGGTTTGAATCCTCCCTGGAGCCACCAGCCAGGCACAAAGCCCAAAAGTAGCAATGACTCCCTCAGGAAAATACACCAAAGAGGCGAACAACCATCACTGCAATCACCCAGTGAGACTTCAGACTCCATCCATCAAGCCACAGAAGAGATCAACTGCTTGTAGCAGCCCTGCCACTGTTCTCCCAAGACACAGCATGTTGGGCCAAGTCTGCCAGACTCCTCCTCCCGCTGCAGGCACTGCACCAGCCGGCTCGTGCAGTGGAGCAGGAGGCCAATCACCCAGGGAGGAGGCGATTCTTTGAGAGCGTGACCCAGATTTCCAGTAATCAGGCCTGACAAGAGGAGTCAACTGCTCTCAGACTGGGCTGCCCATTCGCTCTTCTGCCCACGAGCATTTGGAATGGCGGCTGGGGCAGCTCACAGAGGGAGCTTGGGCTGCAAAGTGAGTATTATGGATGCAGCTCCACCCCCACAGCACAGCTGCTTCCCTCCTGCAACCGCCATTGCTGTGTTTTGTTACTGTGCTCAGGAATCTAAAGCTGCTTAATCACAGCACACAGAAATCCAGCTCTATCTCTAAGCCTCATCTATCACCTGCGCTAAATCACCAAACACATTACATCTGGCACTGGCCAGTCAGTGAGGACTGGCCACACCAGCTGTACAGTGTATCAAAAGAGGTGCTGGGATGCTCGCCACCTCTGCTGGACAGATGTGCCAGCAACACAGTAAGTGGGACGGCACAGGAACCCCACTCCTCTCCGACTGGTTGCAGTCATTCAAGCCATCCAAAAATACGCCAGTAGAGGGAGTGAAACAATTCTCCTCAGTTGATACTGAAGGTTTCAGAGACACTTTGGGCAGCAGAACATTTCAGCAGGCTGCAGGTTCTTCACGTGATTTCAGCTATCTGGCAAAACACAAGCTGTCTTTAAGATCAACAGTATGCTGCTTCCTGTAGTAGAGTAGTCTGCCTGCTGGCCATCGCAAAGCACTGGAGTCTTACACCAGTTGCAAGAACAGCCCAACTCCAAAAAGCTCAGAGCATTTCCAACAGGAAATGGTCCCTTAGTTAAGGCTTAACTCCAGCCTGTGCTGAAATACTGTCAAGCACCAGTACAACTAAGTTGGCAAGCAGGACACTCAGAGCTGGCCTCAGATTATCAATAACTGGCTGAAGTCTTTCTGTCAGCATTTCACACTGGACTGTGGATTAATACAAATCACTTGACATACACCAGACTCTTCTGAAAGATCAGGCAGCCATGCAGGAGTTTAGGTTACATGTTGGTACTGACAAATTATTGCTGATGGATTCCTTGGCTCTTACAGGTTTTCAACGCTTCTCCAAGACACATTCTTCATCTGTATGTAAACTTTAGCTAGAAAGCAGGGGCCCTTTTTAAGGAATACTAGCATTCAATTGCAATGAAACTTTTGCTAGAGCTCTTCCACACTGCACTCTCCTGCACTGACCAAAACACAGCTGCCAAACAGCAATGCTACAGAAAACATCCCTACTTGATACTCATTTCAGGAGAAACTGGAGATGCTTCCTAAGTCCTTAAATAATATTTAAGTAGAACTCCATGTAGATATTGAGAAAATACCCTGCAGGGGAGCTGAAAATGCGCAGTCCCTTCTGAAAGGACCTAAAAAAGTTGCACAGCTTGATGCTATTAGTGTGACCCTGATCACAGTGTATGAGTAACTGCAAAATACATGCTGAGGTTTTAGCATTCCTTCAGAAGTCATCTTACAAGCAGTCATCTGAGACATACGTACTAACTCTTGTACGTACGTGCTGACTCTTGAAGGTATGGTATTGACCCATCTCCCAGAACTCCAGAAAAGGCCTTCAGGAAGCACTAAGGAGGTAAGCCACAAAGCTACAACTCTGCTTCAGCAGGAAGTGAGAGCCAAACAAGAACCTCTAAGTGTTCAGGAGGACCAATTCAATGGGAGGCCCCTCAGGAATGCAGAGCACCACTCCTTCCCTGCAGAAGCAAAGGAAACACAGTCCAGTGGACCATGTCAAAATCAGGGCTGTGACCTAACCAGGCACACCAGAAAGATGTCCCTGTTCTCTGCTGTCAGCAGCAGAAAAGCAGGAAGGAGTGAAATATGTGAAGAACACTGAGGAGAGGCGCAGTGGGATGTGAACCAATGTCTAGCAGAGCTGATGGCACAGGACGAGCGTAACTCCCGGTGTTGCCGTTTTGTTTGCTTTTCTTTTTTATTCTTCATGGCTCTGCATCATATAAATTGATTTCAGTATGAATTTCCTATTTCTTCTATGACAACACAACTTTTACAGGCCAAGTACTTGCTGGAATGATTCCACCCCCACCTGCCTCAATGACACCATTCTGTACCGGACACCAGGCTTTGCATTTCTGGACACGTTTCAAGTGAGGTGGTTTGGGTTGGCTTTTAACTATTCCCTTAAAAAAACAATGTGAATAAGCAGGAAATTAAATTGGCCAGTCCAGTTTAACTGCCTGGTTACCTGAACCACACAAAGCAAACAGTTTCAAGACTACAGCTGTAACATATCTAATCTTATCAAGATTTCTGTGAAAGCACCCTTTAAGTCAGTGCCCTTTTAGGTCAAATAAAGGGCACCTTACAAACACACATATAGAGGGGCTTTCATTCAGAAACTCTCCCTAGAGTCGAGGGGCAGGGATTGAGGGCCCTGAGCTGCCTTTGAACAGTAGCAGTAGACACAGTAGGCAGGTCTGGGTTCCGTCATTTAATAAACTCCAAAGAAGGAGGCACTCAAAGCAGACAGCAGCCAATCCATGTCTATCATCTTTATGAGGCTATTCCTCTTGCTGCTTTTGTGCCTAATGTTGGCACAGACCCTTCAATAAATGGGAAAGATAAGACAGGTGATAAGACTCACTGATTAGCTGGAGATCAGATGGTGTTCAGTACAGGTACAATACACTAACTGTTGCTGCTGTCAGACCTCATCATCCACTCTGCTATTTGCCACGAGAAGTGGCTCACATTTGCTCTGCTTCTTTCAGGGCACAAGCCCACGCTGAACTTAACTAAAACCAATACACTTTCATCCCCTCCTTTCCTTCCCTCAGCTCAGCTGGCCATATGTGCTCAGACTTGAGATGATCTTTTCGCCACATTTGCAGAAGAGAAAGGACACAGCAGAAACACATCATCCATGTCACTAGCTTCCCTGGCAAGCTAGCTGGGCCCCTTAGTCACTCTCAAAATGAGCCACTCCCAGAATTTCTCAGCACTGGGAGCAATTCTCCCCCATGCCCAGAGTATTAGGATACATCCTAATCCTCTGACACAGACAAGACGCAGCACCAGTACCTGGGCCTGCAGTTAAAATAGGAATGGGGCTTACACGACCACGAGAGAGCCCAGGAAGGGCCATAGCCATAGCCTAGCAGCTGGTAACACCAGAACTCTGTCACTATCTACAGTGCTAATCATCACATACCTGAGAAATCAAACAGGAACCTGGGTTTCCACTTCTCCAACAAGAGGATGCCAATAAGGGACATGCTGAGGAGAAAGAGGGGTCTCAGGGAGGTGGAGGAAAACAACCTAGAAATCAAACAAGAACCTGTTAGGCAGTGAAAAGGCAGCAAATTACCGCTCTTGATGAGCAAATAGATATGGCTCAAAGCAGAAATGTCCAACTGCTATGGGCTACTGTAGCAAGCATTGTACTCTGCAGACACCCATCCACACCACAGCACATTCTCAAATGGTGCCTTTGCCCACCATCAGACAGCTGACTGCCTACCATCTCCCAGCACTCTCCTCCCCTGCTTCTGAGCTCCTCCCTAGGTTGCAAAATAAAGCTAATGCTCCCTTGTACAAGTCCCTTCAAAGCCTCAAGGTGGAGGCTCTAGATAACATAAAGACAGACTGCTGTAGCAGAAAACTGTTTGCGACTCAGCCTGTTTGCTGAAAACCTATGTCCCATTTGTCATGGCAAGGTCCAGCATTACAGGCAAGTAAAGTATCTTGCCACTCTAGATGCCCATTTTCTTATCACAAACCTCCCTCTGTTTCACCAGAGCCTAGCCAGCACTTAAATGGTTTAGTTGCTCACTTAACCTTATCATAAAACCTTTCATGTGCCTCATCCACACACTGGCTCCAGCCGCTTGCCAGCTCACACAATACTACTCACACACAGCTGGGCAATGCCACTCAAAGAGTTTATCTCCCCACTCCACAGAGATCCAATAGCAAAGGTGCCAGGGTGGCACTTGCGCCAGCAGTGGCGGTCTGCATTCATCCTTTTCTCTAGTTCAGAGGAGCTGCTTTTAAGTCAGTCCAGAAAAACATACCAGGGAAACGCGTTCACCTTCACCTCTTTAATAAACATTCCTTTCCAGAAAGGAAGAGCCGTTCCACTTTTTTACCCTGCTCCTCTTCAGTGAGTGTTTGTCAGTAACTAATGTCAAATACACCAAACAATGACTGGACTCAGGGAGAATCTCACAGTGCAGAACAGGGAGCGGTTCCCACCAAGCCACAGACACAGGGAGAGAACCTGGAAGCGAAATGTGCCTCACTGGGCAGGCACAGAACAAAAGCTGCACTTTCCATGGGCTTACAGGACCTTCAACAACCTAAACAACAACGTTTGTATTCCTTCTCATTAAACAGCAATTCTGTAGCTTAACACACCATCTCAGGAAGAATATTCTCCTATTCCATCTCATTTATGGATTGCAGTTAAAGGATGCTGGCTGAATCCTCCATGGGACCCTAAATGATTTTTCCTCCTCTGCCGTACTTAAATCTCTCTCTGCTGTCCCACATTCTGGGCACTCTTTGTTCTTCTCGACCTTTTCACGCACAGCCCCTGGGCTGTCATTGTCTACCACCACTGCCATCTCACCTGCACCTCTCCCCCTCCTTCTCACTTCGTAGCTCTGCTCTGAGACTTTTCAGCTGGTAGAGTAATCCAAAACAGTTTATGTACCTGGCTACCACGTACACCTCTGATAATTGTACGGATGAGGGAAGAGAACATAAACTGCCTCGTCAAAGAGACTTCAAAGGCTCTTTGGTCACATACTTTTCTCTCCTCTCACTTCAGAATCTGCTCCTTCTTACATCTGCAACCAACATTTAACTCTTTCCCTGGCCACTTCTGACCTTTTCTGCTGGGAAGGCCACTGGCTGAGAGCATTTTCATCAGTAAAACGGACTCTCTGTTTATACAAACAAACAGGATGTTTTTCATTCCCCTCCACAGCTGGGCTCTGCCGCTCACACTCCCATCTCCTCATGTGCTGCCTCGCCGGAGATGCAGAAAAGAGAAAACAGGAAAGGTGGAATACTCTCGCACCAAAACTGAGTGAAAAATCAGCACCTCCCGGGAAAGATTACCGAGCAGAAGGGTTTAAACAAAACGCCCCAGGGCAGCTGGCGATGCAGGAGGCCGTGGAGCTCTCTGACCGCAGTTACTGAGTGAAACGAACTGATAAAAACACGGATGCAAAAATTAAGCAGAAACGTGCCTGGGCGAGACTCCAGTTGGGCCCATCTGCATTTTATTATCGCAGGACAAGGCAAATCCTCCTGGCACTTTCTCCCCTCAGGGAGGGGCCTGTTTATGCCTGTCAGAGGAAAACAGAGCGGCTACTCCCGGTATATCCCACGGCGGTGCGGCTGCGGGAACACACACCGCCGGAACCCAGGGACATCACCGCGGGCCCCGAGGCCGTCGCCCGCTGCGGGCACGGGCACGAGCCGGACGGGCGGCACCGACAGCCCCCGGTCCCCCTTCCCGCCCCAGCTCACCAGAGGGCCCCGCCGAGCGCGGCCGCGGTGACCAGGCTGTGCAGCGGCCTCTCCCACACCAGCAGCCGCTGCGCCGTCGCCAGCGCCGCCTCCCAGCCCCGCAGCCGCTGCCGCAGCGCCGCCGCCAGACGCGCCGCTGCTGCCGCCGCCGCCTCCTCCTCCTCCTCCTCCGCCGGCGGCGGCCGCGCAGGGAGCCGCGTACGCGGAGCTGGCGGCCGCGGAGCCCCCCCGGC
>VZTE01006501.1:59489-76218 GCA_013397775.1 Eulacestoma nigropectus
GCCGCTGCCGCCGTGCGCGTGCGCCCGAGGACCGACGAGGCGGGGGGGAACCGGGTGACACCGGCCGCGCGTGCGCCCGGCGGCGGCAGGGGCGGGGAGCGGCCGCGCCCCCGCGCCGGAACAGGAAGGGCGGAAGGGTGGGGAGCGGCTTTGAGGGCTCCGCTCCCGACACTGCGCCGGGCCTCGGCCTCGGAGCGGACCGGCGCCGCGCCCTCAGAGCCGGCCCCGTATCGCCGAAGGGGAGCTGTCAGCCCCCGCCCTGCGAGCGAGCAAGATGGAGCTGGACGAGCTGCTGCTGGACGAGGAGGGCGCCTTCTCCCTCAGCGGGTTCCAGGAGTTCACGGTGAGTATCTGCGGCCCAGCCTGCTCTTAGCAGGCCCCCGGGGTGATCCCCCCCCATCCCCCGCTCCCGGGGAGCCCGGTGTGGCCGCAGGCCCCGGCCTGGTGTAGCCCTGAGACGGGTTAGGGTGGAAAGCACGGTATGAGGAGTGCTCTGGGCCTTCCTCACGTTCCTCTATCTGCCTTCAGTTCCTGCCCAGGCACCAGCAGCTGAGCGAGAGAGTGCGGAAGCGACTCTATTACGGCTGGGACAAAGACTGCAGCCTGGATAATCTCTCCAGCCCCGTGGCAGGTGGGTTGCTGATTGTCCCCAGATGGGAATGCTGAGTCAAGGGGGTTGGAAGTAGCCCAAGGGGACTAATAGGTCACCTGCTTCCTCCCCAGCGCCAAATCCCACCCCTGCCCGGCCTTTCCCACTCAGCGCAGCAGAGCAGGGCAGGATGCCAGAGCCTCATGGCTTCTGATCTCTGTTTTGTTGCCCTGTCTGGCCCGCTGCTGCATTTTTGACGTCTCACTGGTGTGTAAAGTCCTTTAGATTGCTTGTGAATTCCTTGGCAGAGCAGGTTGTGAACTTGTTCCTGATGAGAGCTGTCTTGGACAATTGCTTGTGCTGTGCAAAACACTCGGGTTTGTTCAACTTCTAGTTGTGAGCACCAAGGGGAAAATCTCTTGCTGTGTGTTTGTCTGGCTTGCATTTTTTTTTCCTGTCGAGTCAGCCGTGTTTTGGGGAGCAGAAGGACATGGCTCGGTTAAGGTTGAGGAGCTGGTGCAGATGATGGTGGTGAGGAGTGGAAAAGGGCAAGAGTGGTTTGCTAGAGGGCCTTCGCTGTGTGGTTGTCTCAGCATTTCCATTATGTGCTTGCTAGGGAAATGGTCTGAAGTTGCCAGAAGGCTGTGTAATATGCCTTGGTGAGGAGGAGGATGCTGAGCATGTGGTGCCAGGGCAGACCCAGGCAGAGCAGCCACCTGCCTGGGTGCTGCTGGGAGTCACGAGTTCCGACACAAGCAGTGCGAGGGAGGCTCGAGGCTGACATTACACCAGGGTGCGAGATGGGACTGTTCCATGGATGAAAGTTCAAAGGGTACAGTCATGCAATAAAACTGTTGGGGGCTATTAACTCTAAGGACTGCCTTGCACTCAGGAAATGCCATGGCTCCAGCTTCTGGGGGCAAGAGTGGCGCACAGAGAATGTGTCCACGGGCTGATCTGCTTTTACAGCCTTCCTTCTCCAGCTGCTGTCAAAAAATGGGCTCCAGGACTATGACATCTGTCTTGGTACAACTGTGTCATTGCTACATGGCAAGTTTATGGCACTGCTCTTCAAACAAGACAGAGGCTTGTTGGGAGAGTCTGGAATAGCAGGAAAAGGTCTTTGGTATTGGGGATTGGATGCAGAAGACAGTATGGGACTGGCTGAGGAGACAAGTTGAAAAGCTTAATTTGTGGCTTTGGAAACAGAAGAACAGTAACCTCACTCAGTGTGCTGTGGCTGTGAGATGGGGAGATGGATCAGCTGCTCTCCACACCCTCTAGGGCAGGACACTGTTGTGAGTTGGATTTGTGGGCTGAAGAACTTGGTTTCATATCAGGACAGAGCCTGTAGGGATCCCTTGGCATGTTGATACTGCCTCTGCGGTGGCACAAGGGTGGGCAGGAAGGGCAGAGAGAGCAGCAGCAGTGGGAGAGGCTGGGAGCAGCCAATGGGTGGCTGGAGCTGTGTCTGCCTGGCTGAACACTGTAGTAGTGGTGTGGCCTGAATGGTGTAGGGAGGTTCCTTAGAGCAGTGTTTTTCTGAGCTTGGTGGCTGCGCTTTGGGCAAATCACTTGCGTTAGTGCAGCCGTTCTCTTAGTTGCTGGAGAGACGCAGAAAGGAGGGGTGTGTTGATGCCTCCATTGGTAGCTGGAAGTGCAAGGCTGCTGGGATGAACTTGGCTCTCAACTCTGTCAGCCAGGGGCTCGGAAGCAAAATGGAGTTGAAGTTTCCTGTCTAAAGCACTTCTTGCCAAGCATCAGACCATAGTGCTGCTTGGAATGCTCCCAGCTGGTCCTATTGTGTAGGGAAGTGAGATGGGAGCTGCTGGAGCCATCTGCCAGTATATGTCAGTCTCTGGCCTTTTCAGTGCTTGAATGCTGGGGCACGTCCTTGAGTGTAGGGAAAGCAGGCTGAGCTGCAGTTACACTGTATCGCTGCTTTGATACCCTGTTAGTGCCTTCGGGCTTCTGCTCACATGGGTACCTTGTACGTTGTCATCTCAGGAGCGCTGGGGCTGTGGTGTAGGGGAAGCTGGATCGGTGCTGATGAGATCTGGAGGGGGAATATGCTGCTGGTTGGAGGGGAACAGAGGACCACGAAGATGTGGTATGACATCGGGTCCAAGAAGGCCTCCAGAAGGGCTGTCTGATGTCCTGCGGGGTGAGGGGAGGGTGTTCCTCTGCAGCTGACTGCTGGTGGTTCCCCGTGACGCAGACCTGCTGATCTGGCACTGCTGCAGGACCACGGTCACTCACATCCTCTTTCTGCTGTGATCTGCCTGCCCTGCATATTTGTTTGTTCCTCACTTGTCCCTGACCTCTGATAAGGCCTATCCTACCTTCATAGTTTAAATTAAACTTGAAGGGCTGAGCAAACACCAAGACCTGATGGGCTTGTAGGGAGAAGGGGAAGGGTGGGCGTGGACTGTGCCACATGGGGTTAACTCTTTTTGGTGCTTTTCTGTCCTAGATATTGCTGTGGAGTTGCTGCAGAAAGTGGCTCCCAGTCCTATCCGCAGACTCCAGAAGAAATATGTGTCTCACGTATCTCGGTAAGAAGCAAAACCTGTCCCTTCATGTCCCATGTCAGAACTTGGAGCTCTGATCTTACCTATGAGTCACTTCTGTCCCCTGGGGCAGCCACTGGCTTTGTGCTTAGGCCTGATTAGGGTCGAAGAGGAGCAGGGGTAGATGGCACAGACAGCAGGCACAGTGGCTTCCTGATGCAGCCAGGCCTGCTTCGAGTTTGTCCTGCTCTCTGGGGTGCATGTGTGCTCTTGTTACTGGGAGTCTGTACTGGCTGAATCTGTAGCTCCCTGGGTAACCAGGTTTGAACCTGGAGTCTCCTCTTGGCAGCTGAGCCCTCGCAGCATGCCTTGCTGCAGGCAGGGCTGCTCAGTTTGGAGCTGACTGTGCCCAGGAACAGAAAGTAGGTCTTTCTGCTCTCCCTGCTGCATCCCCTGCACTTTCTCTTGCTGCAGCTCAGGACAGCTGGCACAGAGCTGGCAAGGCTGTGACCTATCTAGGGTTTGGCTAAACCCTCCTACTACATGGGGAGGGAGCAGACAAGTTGTGCCATGGTGCCTGGGATGTTTGTAGCATTGGGTCTTGCCCTGTCCCACAGGGAAGCCTGCATCTCACCCTGCTCCATGATGTTGGCACTGGTTTACATTGAGAGACTCCGGCACCGGAACCCCGAATACCTCCAGCAGATCTCGTCTTCAGATCTCTTCCTGATCTCCATGGTTAGTGGTGGGCAGGCAGGTAACTGGGCTGGAGGGAAGCCTGGAGGAGTGCAGTGGAGACTTGAGATCCTGTCCTTTGTGCTACTTTTAGATGGTTGCAAGTAAGTACCTGTATGATGAGGGTGAGGAGGAGGAGGTGTTCAACGATGAGTGGGGAGCTGCAGGGAAGGTGGACGTCCAGACCATGAACACCCTGGAGATGAACTTCCTGAGCGCCATTGTAAGTGAAACTGTCACTGCTGCCAACTGTTTCACAGAGCAGGGGAAAAGAGGCATTGAGGGGAGTCTGGATTTCTGGTTTTCCCCCACATGCTCCCACGAAGGGATAGAGAAGGATGTATCTGTGTGCTGGGTGACCTGCCCTGACTCCACTGACCTTTAACTGCTGTCCCAACAGGACTGGAGTCTCTACACAGATCCTCGGGAGCTGTTTGAAGTGCTGAGCTGGCTGGAAGGACGGTAGGTGGCTGGGGTGGGGGTGATCCCTTCATCCATGTTGCAGCCTGGCTCTGCCCCTGCTTGGAGATAGCCCTGCTACAGTGAAATAAAAGGTTGGGACACCTGTGAGCCTTTGCTAGGCTCTGCAGCTCCCTTCTGCAGAGCTTAAGCAGGGTCTTCTCCAAGCCTGCCTGGGCTGAAGCTGCTTTGATGAGGAAGGTCCATACCACATCCACCATTCCCTTTTTTTTTTCTTGCAGTGTGGCTGAAAAACAGGGCATGTGGCGTGGCTGGTTCACCTACACAGATCTGTGTGTCCTCATGGAGCAGTCCATGTGGCAGCATGTGCTGGGCCAGTTCTACCAGCAAGTGGTGAAGGTAAGAGCATAGGAGAGCAGCTACTTGCAAGAACATGGGACCCCGCAGGCTGTAGATTTGGAGCAGGACCCTCTTTTCCACCGGGAGCAACACCTTGGTTTATTCCCTGTTGAAAAGGGAAGCTGTCAGAAGATGCTGATTTGCAGCTGCACTGTCTGAGGCACCGCAGCCTGGTGCTGGGTGGTGTGCCCTGTGCTGGACTGCAGCCCCACAAGTCATGGTGCAAGGGCATGGTGGTGGTATGGAGGCAGCTGGGTGCCAGCTAGGGTTTTAAACAGGAGCTGTTGGCTTTTAGCTGGGGCATTTTGGTTTGTGATATTTAGGCCCTGCTTTGGGCAGGCTGTGTGCCACTCACCATTAGCAGTGTGGTTGCCAGCTCTTGGCATGCAGGGGGATGCTTTTTCCCATTATGGCTGCTGGGTTGATCGTGGCCATGCTGCATCATGGCTGTCAGGGAGCGCTGCTGAGGGGGTCTGGGCTAACATTTGCCTTCTCCTTAGCTGGCCTGCCTCCTGGGCGTGGTGTACCTGACCGGCTTCGCAGCCATCTTCGCCTCCATCACTGTAGTGCATCATCGGTCTGTGTGCATGAGGAGCATCAGCACTGCAGCCCCCCGGCCTGCACTGTTCCCCGAGGAGGGGAGGTGCCAGCTGGACACCCAGCCAGCTCCAGCCCCTGGCCAACCCCAGCCCGAGCTGCCCAACGTCTCCTCAGCCAGCTGTACCCGTTGCCTGGGCGAGAATGAGATGACCAAGGAGCCACGCCGTGGGGGTGTCACAGCGACTGCTCTCTACCTCTGGGGCAGCGTGATGACAGCTCTGTCCTACCCAAAGGCACCTGATCTAGCCCAACACAGGAGCCTCCCACAAGGTCCTTTCCGGAAAGTGCCCCCTGCCTGTGAGAGATCCAACCGTACCACCCCCACTGCAGCCCCCAGCCAGCCTGGCCCCTTCGGACTTGCCGTGCTCCCGGCTCCTCCGGTGCTCCACTGCCATGCCTGTTCAGCCACTGCGGGCCCCACATGGGATGCAGCCCGCAACCATGAGGACTGGCTGGACCCCCTGGGGCTGAAGCAGTGCTTCTTGCACACTGCTATGGATCTCAGTAGAATCAAGAGCTTCATATTTCCCAGCTAGGAGTACAGGACAGCAGCCCCTTTCCCCTTCCCTTCTAGTGTGGCACAACTCCCTTACACTTCTGGGACCCCTGATCCTTGGAACTGCATGGGGCTGGAGACTCCTGCATTACTTTCAAACCAGCACTTGTGTCCCCCCACCCAGGGCAGGGATGTTCTTCACTTAGGGGCTGCTCGGGCAGGTTGGGATAAAGCTGGCTTGCTGGGGTGGGAACTTACTAGCTGGAGGGTAAATATGGGTTGCCTTTGGGCTGGGGTGCTTGTGCAAAGGGGGTATTGTACCTCTTCCTATAGTGAGTGGTGTTGGGCAGAGGTGGCATATGGGATGTTGGAGGCTGGGACTGTGTGTGCAGGGTGGAGGGGCTAAGGCAGTGACCCCAGTGAGAAGGTGGGGTGCCTGGGGTAGGGGAGAGGAGGTTGAAGGCGGTGGGAGTGAGCTGGCTGGTCATAGCAGTACTTACATTTGGGGGCTGTTAGGCCACTTCTTGAAACTTGCAAGAATGACACCAAGCAGGTACCCCAATGTGGCTATGCTCCGCTGGGCTTGGTGGGGATGAGGTGTGATTAGGGCTGAACTTCCTTACCTTGCTTGTGTTGGGTGTTTTGAATCTGGGGTGCTCTGTGGCTCCATCCCAAACCCCAGCTGTCTGTGTCTGTGAGCAAGCAGTGCCTGACTGCTCCTCAGAGTGGGAAGAAGGCACCTTGTCTTGCTGACCAGGCCAGCTCATCATGCCCCTTCTTTTTACTGTGGATTTTACACCTGTTTTTCACTCTTTTGTAGATGTAAGTCTCTTCCAATAAAAGTAGTTCTTGCTGTGTGCCTGCCTTGTCCTGCTGAGCTGCTCCATACTGGCAGTATGCCTGCCCCAAAGCGGAGCCATATCCATGCAGCTGTGCCTGCTCCTGGAGCCACTGTGCCAGACAGATCCTAGGTGCTGCCAGTGAACCCAGGAGACCTGCAAGGCCTGTCCTGCAGTCTCTCTCTGGTGACAGGAGGGTAGGTCTGGTGCAGGCAGGGACAGCAGGAGAGAAGAGGATTCCCATCCTTGGGAATGTGGGGAATGCATGTTCTCCACTGCTCTTTGCTCTCCAAAGTCTTACCTGTTAATGAGTGAGCCTTGAGCAGCAAGGGCTCGGCCAGGTCACTGACATAGCCACCTCTGCCCCGTGACAAAAACATGAGCATCCCCTGCCTGTGCACGCTTGGGATCCTTTTCAGCCGAGCAGGCAGCTCTTGTCCCTGGCATCCTTGTCCAGTGGCAGGATTCCGTACTCTCCTAGGAGAATGGGGGATATAACAGACCCCCATTAGAGACCAGGCTGGACCAGGAGGGCAGGAGATGCTGTGCTGGGGAGAAACGAGCATGGGCAGGGCACACTGAAGCTGGAGGATGCTGCTGGTGGGAATAGTCTAAGCACATGGAGGAAGAGGTGTCAAGGCTATGGCCTACCCGGTCTCTGCCCACGGAGGCAGTGATGGGACCCAGGCTGTGGGTAGTTGGCACTGTAATAGTGTCTGATGTCCTGCTTGTGGCTGCCTGTCACCTGGCCCTTGTGGTGACAAACCAGGGTGACACTTGCATTCCTGGCCCCAAGGGCAGGTTACTCACCAACTCAAGTTAATGGCTAACCCTGGGGCAGCTCCTGCAGAAGGTGGAAGTTCAGCCATGTGAGGATTTGCAAGGAGCTCTCAGGTGGGTGGGAGCCTGCCCACCCTCTCTGCACCAAAAACTGGGAGCGATGTGGGGAGGCAGCAGCATGAATGGGGGCCATGGCAGAGCACCTGGAGCTGGGAGCTCCATGCTCACATCCTGCTCCTCCCAGAAGATGTGCTCCTGGATGGTGAGCTGCTGCTTAGCCCTTCAGGTAAGGGGAGACCACGGGGAGCAGCCAGAGAGAGATGGGATGATGAGGAGAGGGCTGGGATCCTCTCAGATTGCAGGGCAGGAGCGTATCCTGCCAGGCAAAGGGTGTGTAGGGCTGTGGTCAGTGTGTGCTGGGAGGGAAGTGGGCAGTAGTGAGTGCTGCCCAGGTGGTGTCGGTGGGCATCCACCCTCTCAGGGGGACTGGGCATGGGGAGCTGCAGCTCAGAGCTACAAGGAGTTGTGACTGCTCCATCTCTTCCCTGCGCAGCACCTGGCCGTGCAGACCTCGTTGCTCTGCATCTTCCACCTCCTCCTGCTGCCCACCCTGCCCCAGCAGCCACCTCATGCCCAGACCACCAGCAAGCTGCTGGCACGCAGCCTCTTTGCCTGTGGCATCTCCACAGTGCTGCAGACCACCCTGGGGAGCCGGTGAGCATGGTGGGGGTGAAGGGGGAGCAGCTGTCACCCGGAGGAGGGTGATGCCATGGCAGGGCGTGTCTGTCTCCTCCTAGGATGTGGGAAGATGAGCTTTGCTGGAAGTGGGAAGGGGCACCAGGAAAACCTATTGCACTGCATCTCTGCACAGTTGTCACAGTTGTCCCCTCCCTCTCACACACACCTCTAGAAAAACTGCTGTGCTTTCCCTCTGGCTCCTCACTGCCTTGCTGCAACATCATACACAGCTCCTTCAGACCATCCAGTGCCTGCGCTGCCCACACAGGGGCTGCGTATGGCATTCAGCAAAGCCTCTGACCTCTGCACACATTCCATGTGCTGTCACTTGGGATGTACTAGGCCACATGTAGAATATGGGGTAACCTCCTGCCACTTTGGGATTCTTAGCTGCTTTGCTTCCCAACCGTGTTCCTCTGGCAGCCTGGGCTTTTGGAGCAGCCTGTTCCCTTCCCTGTCCTTCCTCCCTAATGTGCTCTTGATGTCCCCTTCCTCAGGTTGCCACTGGTTCAAATCCCATCCTTTGAGTACTTGGTCCCTGCCATGGTGCTGAGCTCCCACCTGTCCCCCGGTGTCAGCACAGACAGAAATGGTGAGCACAGCCCTGGAGCCTGTGTCCCTTGGGGTCTGGGCCATGCTGGTGCCAGGGGAATGGCAGTGATAAGGTGCCTGGTAGGTGGGGTAGGGATGAGGGGTAGCAAGGGGTCCTGCCTGCTGGTGATGGTGCACAGCATCCTACTCACTCCTGAGTGCACTTGCAACGTATCTGGTCACTTGCCCAGGGTCAGGGCTTATGGGGATGCTGGCATACTGGTCCTTCTCCAGCCAGAAGCCTCCTTGCTGCATGCTCTTGGACACGGCTCCAGGAGCCAAGGATCCACGTGTATCACAGCCTTCCAAAATTCCCTTCCAGGCACAGCCATGGCCAGTACATGCCTTGTACCTCATTGCAGAGATACAAGGAGCTGGGCTGACTCGCTGCGAGAGGTGGGTGCTCCTGTGCTGGGGGTCTCCATCCCCCTCCATCAGCTTTCCACTTGTACCCTCAGTCTCTTTTTCTGGGATTTGCCATGAATAGAGATGCAAAGGCAATGGCGGTCATGATGCATGTCCATGTACATGTTTCTCTGCGCTTGGGGTGAGCGGAGCATGTGAAACAAGTGATGCTGCTGGGGTAGTGGGAAAGTGGCCAAGGGAAGTTGTTGGACTGCTCTCCATGTATCCTGCCCCACAGGCCCATCCTTTCCTCTTTCAGGTCTCTGGAGCAGTGCTGGTCTCTGGGCTGATTCAGTTGGTGCTGGGAGTGTCTGGCGTGTACGGGTGGGCAGCGCGGCACTGCGGGCCCATGGTCCTGGCCCCCAGCCTGTCCATCATCGGGCTGTCCGCATACAAGGAAGCCGCTTTCTTCTGCTCCACTAACTGGGGTGTAGCACTGCTGTATGTGAGCCCGGGGACTGTACTGGTGGGCGGCTCCTGGGGCTTTCTTTCACCAGCAGGACAGGGATGGGGCACCCCTGCAGTGCATGGCGCCCATTTGGGGTCCCATCACTGACTGTGATGCTGTGTGGTCACCTGTGCTCACCCTCCTAGGCTCATGCTCCTTGCTGTCACCTTCTCCCAACACCTGCGCTCCTGCCGCCTGCCCTTCTGTGCCTGGCCCCACGCTTGGGAGGGCTCCACAGAGTCATCAGTTCCCACCCTGCGCACATTCTCGGTACAATGGTTTGTCTGCTCTCTTCACTGTCACCAGGCTTCTCTCTCCAAGCCTGGTTTTTTGGTGTGGGGTTAGGTGAGACCTGGAGCACAGGCAGGGGTGACAAGCTCTGGTGCAGCTTCCAGAACATGGATGCTTCTCGGGAAGTGCTGGGACCTAGGGTGTTGGAGCAGAACAGCTTGAGATGCTTCCTGCAGGGGTAAGGGGAGATGTGGCATGACTCCTTGGGAGATGTGACAGGACAAGGATGGGGTGCTGGCCAGGGCAGGCAGGGGAGGAGGGTCCCCTACTGAGGGTCCCCTTTTGCCTTGCAGGTACTGCTCCCATTTGCTGGTGTCTGCATTGTCTGTGCCATCCTCAGCTACTTCCACATTCCCTGGGAATCACTGGATGTGGCCATGGCACAGATGTCCTGGGCCAACAGCACCTTCAATGCCCCTTGGATCCACATCCCCTATGCAGGTGTGGGGCAGCAGGGCTGAGTGCAGCCATCCACATTTGGACAGGACTTCTAACACCTGTCCCTTTTCCGCCCTCTGCAGGAGAGTGGAGGTGGCCGCTGCTCACCCCCCGGGCGCTGGCAGTGGGCATCGCCATGGCCATCGGCTGCAGCATGAACTCCCTGGGCTGCTACGTGCTCTGTGGGAGGCTGCTGCGAGTCCCCCGACTACCCCCTCACGCCTGTAACCGGGGGCTCTGCATGGAAGGGTTGGGCAGCCTCCTGGCAGGACTGCTGGGCACCCCGGGGGGCACAGCCTCCAGCATTGCCAACACCTGTACCACTGGCCTCACGCAGGTATGCCAAGGTGGGGGAAATGGATTGGCAAGGAATGGGGAGGCAGTTGAGCAGGTGTACGGGACTTGTAATGGCTAGGCTGTCACTGAGCCAGCACTGGAAAGGCAGGTGTGTATAGCAGGATGGGGTGGAAGACAAAGCAGGGGGTGGTGCTACCCCCATCCTCACTTTCCCATTCTTCTTTCTGCCAGGCTGGCTCTCGCCTCTCGGTGCAAGTAAGCGCCCTGGCGTGCATGGTGCTGGGCATGTCCCCGAGGCTGGCAGGGCTCCTCACCCACATCCCACTGGCAGTTCACGGTGGGTACCCTGCCCTGCCCCTTGCCGCGGCACCTGCAGCCTGCCTGGCACTGCCTGACGCCTGCCCCTCACAGGAGGGGTGCTCTGTGTAACCTACGCCGTGGCTGTGGGCACGGGGATCTCCTACTTCCAGTACACAGACATCGACTCAGGGAGAAACATCTTCATTGTTGGCTTTGCCATGTTCATGGCACTGCTGGTACCGCGGTGGTTCGGCACGGCTCTGACTCCCCTGGCCACAGGTAGGAGGGACACTCCCCAGAGTCCCATGGCAGGGTGACCACACATCTCCAGTGTTCTGGGAGGCTGGGTCAGCTCATGGTAGCAGGCAGCTCCCTCTTCAATCCCTGATTCTGCCATGGCAGCTCCTGCCCCTTTCCCCTAGCTGGGCTGGGACCTCCTGGCTGATTCCGGCACTATCTCTGCAGGCTGGGTGCCACTGGACCTCCTCTTCCTCTCCCTGCTCATGGTACCTGTCTTCTCAACTGGCTTCTTGTCATTTTTTCTGGAGAACACGGTCTCAGGTGAGGGGCTGCTCTAGGTGCTCTGCATATTCCCCGCTCTGAGGACTGGATCTGTCCATTGGACAAACCACCAGCTCTGCCTTCAGGCAGTCCTACTGAGGATCCTGGGGCTGGTCGGGGCTGGTCGGATGCACCTGGAGGAAGGGGCTCCCATTTCACTGCCTACCTCCCTACTTGCAGGAACACTGGAGGAACGAGGGCTGCTTTCTGAGCAGCCATGGAAAGTCAGAGCTGGTGACTGTCACCTCCACGGAGAGAGAGACGAAGCCAGCCAAGCCTATAGGCTCCCCACTGGGCTAAGGAGGCTGCTGCCATCTTCCTGCAAAGCCTTTCCATGCTGCTTCCTCTGCCCGAGGAGTGAGGAAGAGGAGGAGGGCAGCTGTGCCACCGAGGAGGGGACTGCTGCCCTGGGGGAAGGGACACACCTGCTCCCCAAACCCAGCTCTGGGGAGCTGCAGCCAGCAATAAGGCCAAGCCAGACAGACATGCCTGCATGGCACACTGTGGCCTGACCCTGTCACCCTTGAGGGCACAGCCCTGTTTTCACATGAGGCGCTCTGCATGTCATGCAGGGCGCCTCATGTGAAAACAGGGCTGTGCCCTGAAGGCAGCTTGTGAGCCACTTTGCTAATTTCTGAATCCCTCGAGCACTGGAGGAACCTGAGCTTCCACCCTCCCAACACAACCCTAATTTCCCTGCTTGAGAGGAAGATATAAAAACCTTTAACCAACTTTGCCTTTTCCAGGGGTTTCCTTTCCAGACAGGATTTACCTAGGGGATCCCCTGGTGCCCTGAGGACTGTGACTGGAGGGCAGGGCCACCTCGTGCCAGTGCAGCTGAGGATGTGGGTGCCTCTAAAATCCACCATCATGCTGTGGAGATGACTAGAGGAGGGCTCAGTGCTTTGGCCAGCCCCAAAGGACTGTCACTCTGGCTATGCTCACCTGCTGCCACTGTGCTCAGGAAGGACTGGCTCTCCACCTCCTCCCTGCTGTGTCCCGGTTGTGCCTATGGCCCCTCGATGCCCATGGCACCAGGTATCCACCAATGCTCTGGCACTCCAGGATGCTCCAGGCTGGGGGTGCAACTCAGCTCAGTTTCCCAAAACAATGAACACCCTTTCACCTACAGTTGCATAATCCCAATAGTGCTCACCATATAAATACCCACTAGGCATTGCTCTTGTGACTACTAGCCAATACTGGATTTCCCTGGAGAAGAATATCTCCCATCCAAAGGTGGATGCAGGGTGCAAGGGAGGTGGTTACACTGTGTATGCAGGTCCCCAGGTGTGAGCCCTCTTTCCCCAGCTGTGACCCCCACAGCTGTACACAGCAGCGTAATGCACAGCTCATCCTCATCCAGCCAGCATCCCCACCTGACCCTAAATTCCAGCTGTGCCAAAAGTCCAACTGGGTCCTGCACCCCAAACCTGGTCATGCAACCTAGTCTGTCCTGCACTGCCATGTCCTTGCCTACTCCCCATTGCCTGGCACCCTGTCAGGATGCAAACCTGTGTGATGACCACCCTCCCCTGGCACTGCCCTGAGAGGGGGCTGCAGCCTGCATGCTGGGGAGAGGGGTGAGTGGAGGGGTGTGTGCAAAGAGGGTAAATGGGGGACACAGGGGCAGCGCATGGGGGGCTCTTTGTGGGCCCAGGGTGGATGGCCTTAATGCATGGAACGCTGGTGGGGGTTCACAGTCACAGAATGGGTGATGAGGCTTGGAAATCAGTGCCTGGGGTAAAGGTGGGTCTCAGTGTGGAGGGAACCGGGGGTGCGTGGTGTGCCAAGATGGCACAGTGCTGCTCTGTGCCGCCTTGTGAGCCCAGTGCCCAGGCATGGGGACAGGCACCTGCAGCCCCAGCGATGCAGGGCTCCCTGTGGGGCAGCAGCCGAGTCCCCGCACAGCCTGGGAGAGCAGCGGTGCGGGTGCGTGCCCCGGCCGTGCCTGCCCCGGCACCCTGGGGCTGAGGAATAAACCCGGGGCCAAGGGACAGGAGGAGCCTCTCCGGCTGTACCGGGCTCTGTCCTCAGCTGGGCACCTGTGCCAGGACATTTCGTAGCAGGCGCAAGCGCAGAAAAAGTCCTAAGGCATTTTGGTCCCATCAGCGTCTTGGCCGTGGCACCCCTTGTGGCATCCGGGGACGCTCTGGAGGGACACGCCAGCTCGGTTCGCTGTCCTTATGAGCAGGGACGGGAACACCACCAGGATTCCCCGTGGCTCCGTGGAAGGGATGGAACTTCCCGGGGCGCCAGGAGCCGCACATCCCGGCGTGCCCCGGCCCCGCCCGCCGCGGAAGAGAGCAGCATGCCGGGAGCCGTAGTCTGCCCTCGCCTCCGGCCCGGCGCCGCTCGCCGCTCGCAAGCCCCTGCCTCTGCATCCTCCGGCCGCCTGCTCCTCCTGCCCTCGGGTAATGCTGCGGCTCCGCAGAGCCCCAGGCCTGCGGGCACCCCGCGGGCGCTGGGTCCCCGGGTGTTTCGGGAGGCGTGGAGCCCGTCCTGGGGAGGAGCGGGAAGCAGCCGTGGGCTGCCGGCACTCTGCCGCTGTCACTGCGGGCAGGGACGGCGCGGGCTCGCGTGGAGCGCGGGGACGGGATGCCCCAGCAGGAGGAGGGTGCAGCACCCTGCTGCCTGCCCGGTGCCGGCGGGGCAGCCTGAATGCTGATTTAGACGTAGAGGTCTTGCCGTGTTAATGCCAGCAAGCACCGGGTAACGCGGGGAGGCAGCAGTTCCACTGCCGTGAGCCTTCTGGACCACCTGGGGTACTTACTGTGAGCTGCGGCAGGACCTGCCCTGCACAAAGCTCCCACAACACATGCCCCAGCTCTGCTGCTTGCATGTGTGACCAGAGCTGGCTGAGTATCCTCACTTCTGTGCTGTCAGGTGGGACTGCATCATAAATGAGACAGCCGGGACTGACGGTCCCTGTGAGGCCACCCCAGGGACCAGGTCTTCCTGAGTGGGGGTTGAGGCAGAGACTTGGTTGCTCTCTTGCAGATGGAGGGCTCCGAGGAGCTGGAAAGCGGCCTCCTGACCCAGCCCTGGGCTTCTGTTCGCTTTGGCGAGTCTACTTTTCTCGCCAAAGTGTGCTTCAGGGATACTGGCTATATCCTGCTGATCTCTGACCTCAGCAGTGTCTGGTACGAGAGTGCAGATGCTGAGGCTGTGGGACAAAGGTCGAAGGTGAGTGTCTGAAAAGGCCAGGGACCTCCTTTTCTCCTCCCAGCAGCTGACATATCATCATACACTTCTTGGTGACACAATGGCTGTTGGGTCTGACTGGGCTCGGGTGCAAATGCCCAACCTGGGAAGTCCCTGCGTGGCTCTGCCCAAGCGCTGTCACCCCACTTGGCCAAACACCCTTCTCCTGGGAGAGTGGGCTGCACTGTTTAGCATGCCCGGGGCAGCCTGCTGGGTCTGTGTACAGAGGCTGGCACAGTCTCTTCACTTGTGGGCTGCATGGGCAGCTGGTTTCCCCAGGGCCAGTGTACTAAAGAGGAGCTTGAAACAAGGCTGCCTTCTACTCAGTGACAGAGAGATTCTGTTCACATTCATAGCTAGCGCAGTCTTTCATGGGGCATCCTGTCAGCTTGGCCCCCAAAAATGCATGGAGCTGTGCCTCATCTCCTCAGCCCATGTGCCCCGGCCCTCACTTGCCATTGGAGTGGCATGTCCCTGTGTCACAAAATGCTGAGCAGCTGGTGGCAGGAGGGATGGGCATATGGCTGCAGCCATCCCCCAGCTCTGGCAGGTTGTCCTGCTGTTGGCTCTCAGCCAGGCTGTGGTGCTTGTGGTGGCATGCAGAACAGATGTGCTAGTGCAGGCCATTGCACCCTGCCCATCCTGGACTGGCAGGATAGGGGAGCCTTCCCAGCATTGCTGTCTTGGGAGAATCAATGAGGAATGTCATGTCAGAGGGCTGGAAGCCAAGGCCCAGGGATGGGTTTTTGCTGTGGGACATGCAGTAGTTTGACTCCTTTGGTGCTGAGATTTCTGCTGGTTTTTTCCCCAGTGCTGTGCTGTGCCCCCTAACCTTGACTTTTCCCAGGAGCTGAACAAGCGGCTGACGGTTCACGTGTCCTCCTTCCTGAACCACTTGTGCAACCTGATGTGCCCCTTGCTGGCAGGGGAGCCAGCTGCCACCACCGCCTTCTCCTGCCACCACTCTGCCAGCGGCCTCAGGCTGCACGTGAAAAGCGAGCTGTCAGGACTGCCCTTCTACTGGGACTTCCACTGCTGCCCTGCTCCCTTGGAGATGGTGAGCGAAGCTGCAGAGAGTTCAGGGAGGGGAGTGGCCAAAATTAAGGATTATCTCCTCATGCTTGGAGCTTTTGAGTAGTCTCGAGCCATGCTGGTGGCTGTAGGTTGCCTGACTCTGCCTTCTGCCTCTCCCAAGGTTTACTGTCCCCATTTCTCCCCACTGAGGCTTTGGCACCTTGGTGTGTGCCGTGCAGTGACACAGGGATGGCCCAGCACATGCTGCTGTTGGGGCATGAGTGAAATGCCCTCGTGGGAGCCACCTGAAGTTCTGCATCCAAATCTGGGGTCCTTGTCACAAGAAAAACATTGACATGTTAGAGCAGGTCCAGAGGAGAGCCACCAAGATGATAAGAGAGCTGGAGCTCCTCTCCTACCAGGTTGCGAGAGATGGGATTGTTTGGCATGGAGAAGAGAAGGCTCCATAGAGACCTCATTGCAGCCTTCTGGTACTCGAAGAGGGCTTTTTAGAAAGACGGAGAACAGCTTTTTACATGGGCAGATAGTGATAGGACAAGGGGAAATGTTTTTTAACTAAAAGAGGAGATATTTAGATTAGCTGCTAGAAAAAATTCTTCATTATGAGGGTGGTGAGGCACTCGAACAGGTTGCCCAGAGAAGCTGTGGATGTTCCATTCCTGAAAGTGTTCAAAACCAGGTTGGATGGGGCTTTGAGCAACCTCATCTAGTGGGTTATCCTGAAAGTCCCTTCCAAACCAAACCTTTCTATAATTCTGTGTCTGGTGTGGGGTGATGCTCTGCCAGTGCCCTGTAGAGCAGAGCGATGCTGTTCTCTTTAGGAGCAAGCCATGAAGCAGGGCACAGGGCAGCGGGTATCCCCAGAGGACCCGCAGGTGGTCTGTCACGACGGGCGGAATTACAGCGGGGTCTCCTCGGCTTTTAAGGGATTGCTGTTTCACGGGGCTGCCCGGCAAGTTGCGTTTCCGCAGGCAGCCGCTCCGCCGGGCCCCCGCAGGTGGGGCAGCGCTGCGGCCGGGCTCCCCCCGGGCCCTGCGCCCCTGCGCGCACAAG
>VZTE01006501.1:76387-89248 GCA_013397775.1 Eulacestoma nigropectus
CCCTGCCCCGAACGGCTGCGCTTGGGCACCGCGGGGGGAGAGCCGAGCTCCCCGGCTGCTGCGGGGGCTGTTCTCACCGTCAGGGTTGAACTGGGGAGCAAATAATCGGGATCCCGGCTTGGCTTACCCCAGGAACTTGGTGTCTCTCCTCGGGCAAGACGCACAGAGGCTGAGCTGAGGAGGTGCAAAGCCCGTGTTCCCAGCTGCTCATTTACTTTATCTTGGACACGCACTGGATGTCTGCAAGACACCGTGGAGGTGGGAAGCAGCCAGGGTCCTGAGTGTGGCTGGTGTGGATGCAGCAATGGGGACCAACTCTGCCCCAGCCAGGGGCTTGAGGCATGGAGCCCACCTGCCTTGGCCCATCCCATCTCTCCTGTAGGTGGTGCACGCCAAGTGCTCCAGTGGGTGATGGCCATCACCTCTGTGGCTCATGTCTTGGGGTGAGCAAAGCAAAGAGCCCACTGCGGGCTTGCCATAGGAGTGAGACTCCTTCAGGAACACTGCTGGGCTTGCTGTCCTCTCACCCATGGGCTCACCCTGGCCACAGAAACAAGGGGCACGATAGGTTGGGGGATCTCAAATACCCTTCTAGAGACTGAAGGAGGTAATAGGAGGGAGGCTGCTTCGTGTGCCTGCTGGGACAGAGTGACCCAGCTGGGCTCCGAGGCAGAGGACATGCCCAGGGCTCTGCATGGGGCTTGTGTGGGTGTAAGCTTAGAGGGGACACTGGTGGGCTGCAATAGGGAGCATGTGCATGTCCTCCATGTTGGGATCTCTTCTGCTTTTGATCTCACCTACCTGGGAGTGTCTCTCCTGTTTATCAAGCCACAGTTTGACACCTTGGGTCTTTCTGGTTTTTCACCCAGCCGTGCCTGTTTCCTGATAGGAACATGCCGTGAGGTGTGCAGAGCCATGGGGAGGGTCTGGGTGGCATATGGGGGGCTCTCTGTTGTCTGTTGCACCCCAAATGGTGGGTGGAGCATTGCCTATTCCCTGCACTCTGTTTCCATCAGGTTCTCCCCTGCTACAGCCCCCAACTGTGAAAGGATGGGGCTGGGATGGAGGGATGTCCCCTACAGCATCTGGCCTGCCTTCTCCCAGCTCACGTCTTTTGACCACTTCCCACTGGATGTGGGTGAGATGTGGGGTATTTAGGGGAGCCCTGTGTGACCTGGGCTGCAGCTCTTGCTAGGACCTTGCTGGCTGCCCTGCTTTGACCACTCTGTGGACAGCTGTGTGCCTCCCTAGACCTGGACCTTTCCTCGACTGTCCCTCCTCCATTGTAGGTGTTCCGTCACCTTGTGCGGCCCCTGATTCAGATGAACCTGGCGCTGCAGTGCCAGGTGCAAGAGCTGATTTCCCTGCTGCTCCAGAAGGATGCTGAGATTGAAGATTACAGGGAGAGCGGGGCTGCTCTCAGCAGAGGTGAGGACGGATGCCTGGGGCAGGGAGCGAGTTTCCTCCTTAGCACTGGGCTGGCATGCTCTGCTCCCTCTGGCTATTACCCAGCCAGGCTTGTGTTTCATGTTTAGCTGAGCCGGCAGCACAACGGTAGCCAGAAGGCTGGGAGCAGCCTCTGGGGAGAGCTGGGGGAGGAGCAGCCCTTGACTGATAGCTGTAGAAGTTGGGGAGTCGCCAAGGGGCTCTCCACTACTCTGAGAGCACCTGGCTGGTCCCCAGGAGCCAGCGGGGATGCCAGCAAGGGCTGGCCCTGCAGTGGTGTCAGGCTCCCTTCCCAAGTGCTGTAGCTCACTGAGTGCTTGGAGAGCAACCAGGGGCTCCCGGCTCTCCCAAACGTGGGAAGCGCAGCCGTGCTCATGGGCCCCCCTCCAGTGCCCACTTTGCCATCGGGGTGAGGGGCAGACAGTAGCCCCCTTGGCTAGGACATGGGTTAGGACCTGCCAGGGGAACCACCTTGGGGTGTGATTTGTCCTCCACCTATGGAGCCTGGCTGGGCGCTGTTTTTTGGGTCATCCCTTGCTACTGCCATGCTTTGTCTGCCACAGGTGATACCTGCATTTCTGCGGGAACCTTGCCCCCTGAGCATGCGGGGACGAGGGGGGTTCAGCCCTGGCTTGTGTATCATGTCCGGAATGATATTGTGGTCCAGACCCTCTCCCATGACAAGTGCCCCACCACAGGAGCCTGAATCTGTGCTGTAGGTGCACTAGAGCTGCATTGGCCAGCTGCACTTCCCTCTGTCCTCCGCGTGCGAGCTCTGCAGGGCTTGGAGCAGCCAGGACAACCTGTCTTGGGTCCAGGGACTGATGCTGGCCTGTTTTGTCCCTTACCTGGTGCAGGGCAGAAAGCTGGTAAGAAGCATTGCACCCTAGTGGCTGAGCAAATCCAGCCAGATGCTTCTCCAGATGACATCTTAGCAACAATGTGGAAAAACTAGTGTTTGGGACAAGGTGCAGAGCAGAATATAACAGGGGTTTGTCCCTGTCCTGCAAGAGGAGGACACAGGCTGGCTCTCCCCTTCAGAAGAGCAGCTGGACAAGCAGTGCCCTGTCCCACAGATTCAGACAGCTCGTTCCAGCTGTAAGATCCGGGAATGGTGTTGAACATGTCCTGCCACTGCCCCCTGCTCCTCAAAGTGGGAGTGCTGGGACAAGTGTGGATGGACTATTGGTTCTGCCTGGCTGCTGTGTGCATCAGCAGGCTCAACCACATTTTTCCAACTTCCTTGTGGTCCTTGCACCTTCTGCTAATCAGGTGATGTGTCCCTAGCCAAGGAGGCCTGCTGGTCTTTCCTGCTGATTCTGGGATGAGCATGCTGGAGCTGTTCCCCTGCAGCATCCTCACCCCATGGGCAGGGAAAGGGGAAGCTGGGGTGGCAGGTCTGGCCAACCTGCCCAGGCTGATCCCTCTCTACCTTGCAGACCGCCTGCGGACAGAGCCCTTCCAGGAGGAGACATTTCAGCAGAACTTCGTGGTTAAGGTAAGGGGTGGTGCAGGTCCTCTGTCCTTTGGCAAAGGGGTGGTTGGGAGCTGTCTTCAGCAGCTGCAGTGTGAGGTGTGCCAGGCTGGATGGGAGCACTGATGGGGATAGCTGGACTTGCCTAAAGAGGGATCATGCCCTCTAGCTCTCCCATGGCTCTCTTTGTGTCCTTGCACCTCATCTCTAGGGCTAGCAGAGCTGGGAACATGCCTGACATGGCTGGATGGGAACTACCTGGTTGCTGGGAGCTGCCAGAGGTGGAAGCCAGGCTGGCTGCTCCACAAGAGTGTGCCATCACTGGGGCATATTCACCTGCCTCCCACACTTGCTCTGGACCTAAACATCACTGCTGATGGCAGGCAGGGATCAGGTGAATGAGGAGAAGCCGTCTCCTTTTGGTTCATCTGTTTCTTTTAGAGGTGACTTTGCAGTGACACATTGTGGGGACAAGAGCTTTTCAGCATGTTATCCATGCTCTGCCTGTCCCCTTGGCACGCTCAGCTCTAAAATCAGACATGTGCTTTGGAGAAACTGGGACTGGAAGGAGAGAGTCTTTGATCCTTTTGCATTACTGGAAATCATCACAGAAGCACTAAAATGATTCAAACTGATGTGCCAAGGTCAGAAATGCTTGATGCCCATTGATGCAAAAAGACTCGGGGTGCTTCTGAGTGTTCCTGTGCTCGCTGTGAAGGCACAGGAGCGGGGAGCAGTGGTACCTGCTGGGAACCAGGGAGTCAGCCAGGGTGTCAGTGGTATCACTCGGACTTTGGGAGGATAATGTTTTATGAGACAAGCTGATGTTCTTGTGCAACCAACAACAGATGACCTGCAGAGTTTGTAAAAGTTAGAGATGATCACTCTTTTATATGTAAGGCGTTGTGTCCAGTGCAGGCAACTTTCGTTTCCCCTGGGTTATGAAGGATAGAGATGAATTCACTGCTGGACTGCAACTTGGAGGTTGCCTAGGGAGCAGTGATCATGACCAGATTACATTCACCCTGGGCAAAGAAAGGACATTCCTAAGCAGTAATTTATATCCTTCATGCCTTGAAAGAGCTAATTTCCCAAAGCAGGGGGAAAATTATGAGTGAAATCAGCTCAGAGGAAACATTTAGATAGAAAAATGTGAATGAAAATGGTGAGCTCTTTCAGAAGAATTTCAGAAGCCACAAAAAGCCACAATTCCACGATCAAGAAAGAGGGCAGTGCTGGCCCAGAGCCCGTTCTGGTTCAGTGGCAAAGTGAAGGCAGCAATTAGAAATAAAAGAGCAGTTTATAACAAATGGGAGAGTGGGAGTAGATAGCAATCAATATAAATTAGAAATTATGAAGTGTAGAAAATGGGTAACAGAAGCTAAAGACATCAGGGAAAAATCATGGTGAAGAACAGAAGGAAAGGCTTTTATGTAGTGTAGTAGGAGAAAACCCCAAGCTCCCAGCAACAGGATAAGCTGATTAGCAGACAGAGGTGGTAAAATGATTGATACTGGACCAGACATGGCAGAAGCAGTTGGTAAATGTTTCGGTGCTGTCGCTGGAAGGGTGCAGGCAGATGTGCCAGGATAAGGGGATGATGAAATGTCTTTGTCCAAGAGTCATCTGAACAACATCTGCTAAAGATGAACATCAGGCTTGAAATTCAGAATCCTCCAAGAACTGGTTGGGTGTGGGGCATGGGGGAAGGTGCAGAGTGGGCAGGAAGGGAGTGAGGCAGCCCTGCACAGAGCCTGGCAAAAGCAGCTGGTGTGGAGCACATCTGGCAGAGACTGAAAAGATGGGATGGCAGTTGGTGCTGTGTGTCCCAAGAACAGGCCAGGAGCAGTGTCTTGGAGCCAGAGTGTTGGACAAGGGTAGAAGGCTCTGGAAGATGCTGCCCCCCTGCATCCTCTGGTAACCAGGTCTGAGCACTGGCTGCAGGGGAGAGGCTGGTGGAAGGATGCAGTTGTGCGTTTGGTCTGCTGGGAGCGTGTCTGTGCTCTCTGCATTCATCCCATTCTTTATAAACCCGCTGATGATGCCATCCTGCAGCCGTGAGCTGTGAGATGCGAACAGCTGCTGCCTTTGGTTTGAATGTGGCACCCTGTTGTTCCTCCTGATGCCTCCTAGGTCTTGTGTTAGTGAGGAGCACCAAACAGGGCTTTTCAGCTCTTCACCATCAAAACTGGCTCTTCACCCCAGTCTCTCCTCTCATCTTGCAGCAGAAAGGTGGTCTGGATGACCTCATTGTCTCTGTGCAGTCATTTCAGAGCCCCCAGGCAATTTAATACTCTGTCAGCTCCTAAAAGGAGCAGCACAAGGAGCTGGGGTCCCTCAGGACATGCTGCAGGGAGCTGGGAATGCTGCGAGCAACTCCCATGTCTAGGTTTTCAAAAAGATGCTGGACAATCAGCACGGAGTCACAGGAATGAATTGAGGGCTGGGGAGAGAGCCTGGCATTGAGGGACTTGGAAGGGAAGAGCTCTGTCTAGCTTATCAGGAAGAAAATTGAGAGGCGCCTTGATTACAGTGTGTGAGGGTCTTTGCAAGGAGAAAATGCTGGTTAGTGAAGGGCTCTCTTTAATCTTGCAGAGAGCAGTGGAGCACAAGCCAGGCACTGGGAGACAGAGCCAGGCAATTTCAAGTTAGAATGGAGGCACTTGGGTTTGCTCCTGCAAGTGATTGGGGCACGCTCCCAAGGGCAGTGGTTGATCCTCCATCTCTGAATGTCTCCAAAAGTGGGCCGGGAGCCCACCTGGAAGCAAACCAAGTTGCTGGGTTTGGTCTTGGGATGTGCATGGTTGAACATCAGTGGACAGGAGGTCAAGGAGAGAGATCTATTGGTCCTTCCAGTATCTCCATCTGTGAAATGGGGCTACAGGTTGTGGATGTTTGGTAGTGGTAAGCACCTCTTGGCTGGAGAGGGATTGTGATGATGTGCTACAGAGCTGGATGTGGGCAAGTGCTCTACAGCTTTGCTCACTTCCCAGACCTTTGCTGTACCCCGCATGGAGAGGAAAGGACCTGTCAGTACCCCAGGGCAGAGCTGCACAGCCTCTCAGCTTAGACATGCCCTTTCTCTGGGCTTGTGTGCACTTGGCTGTCCAGGGCATTTTAACTAACCATGGGGAGTTTTCCAGCAAAGCCCTGGTAATATTTATATGTTTAGGAAATGATGCTTTCACACACAATTTTTGGCAAGGGTTCACTGCTGAGCAGCTGCCTGGGCTTGAGCAGAGCTGGAAGGAGAGCAGTGGCTGTGCGCAAGCTGAGGCAAAGCCGGTGGCTTTTATTGGCAAGCCCAGGGGTTCACGCCATGAGGGGAAGGAGCAGGCGGCTGGAGAGGGCTCAGTGCTTCGGGGCTGCCCCAGCGCTGTTCCCAGCAGTCTAGGACCCAGCAGGTTGGGGATATTTTGTCCCCAGGCATCCCTTTGGGTTACAGAAATGACCCCACAGGGCAGGGTAGGGTGCCCACCCATGGGTTTTGAGAGCCTGCCCCAGCTTGGCTATGGTCAGCGTTTCATGGCACAGCTTACGCCAGAGTCTGTGGTCCGACTTTGATGGGGAAGGGCAAGCAGGTTCCTGCAGCGCTGTGCCCCCTGCTCTGAGGAGGGCAGGGACAGGTACATCGAGGACAAGCTCACGGATACCATCAGTGCAAATATAGCCCCCGCGCCCCAGGATGCTCTGCCCTGTGTATTTTTATCTGCTGTGGCTGGCGCGCGGGGGCGGCTGCTCCGCACCTCCGCAAGCGGAGCGCGGGACCTCGGCAAACAGGACGCGGCGGGTTCACGGCTCGACCCCGGGGCCCGGCGAGGAGGAGGAGGATGTACCATCAAAACAAGCAACGCTGGAGAGGAAGATAAACAAACAGGCAGCTTCCAGTGCGGCCCCAGCCGAGGGCGAGTGGGAGCCCCGGGGCCAGGGCTGGCGGTGGTGCCGGCAGCGGTGCTGGCTGACGTCAGGGCGCCCGGGGGTCAGCATCCCTCTTATTGTTTCCCACCGGGGCTGGGACCAGGGCCAGGCACCCGTCCCCCTCCCCTGTGGGGACACAGGCCAGCGGGGCAGGTGGAGGATGGCCAGGACACGCTCTGGAGCCACAGGCCATTGCCACCCCGAGGTCCAGCCAGGTACCTGGCTGCACACTGCCTGCCTCCAGCACCCTTCCTCTCCTTTTTAACAGGAACTAAAAATAAGCCCTGGGTAGCGGAGTGGCCACGGTCTGGCCAAGGACGAAGGCGGTGGTGGCCTGCGTATTTTGCAGGGTGGGGACGGCATCCCTCAAACCCACGCCAGCTTAGTGCAGTGGAGAGGAAGCAGCCCTTTGGCTCCTTCAAATGAGGGATGTTTTTAATTAGCGTAAGGTAGCTGCGGCTTTGCAGCTGCGACTGGGCCAGAGCGGGGCCGGCGGCATGTGTGCGACATGGACTGCTTGCACGCAGGGTGCACGGCTCGGGGAGAACCTGCTGTGGGTGCTCAGCTGGGCTGGGGTCCCTTGGCGTGGGGCTGGGGAAGGAGCTGGTGACCACAGTGCTGTTGCCAACAGGGCTGAGCGATGCAAAAGTTGCACAGCCCTGAGCAGGTTGGCTCAGGGCAGAGGTGGCAGCATGGGGCTGGCTTGTGGGGCAGCTTGGATAAGCAGGGCAAGCTCTTCTGTGCTGCCAAACATTTGTGCTGTGCTTGCCCAGTGAGTCTCATGGGTGCTGGGGCCAGATTGGGGCCACCAGGGGGGTCCTTGCTTCATTCCTGAACAAGCTTTGGTCACATCATCCCATCACTGCCCTGGGGTCTGAGTCCCACACTGGAAATGCAGTGGACCACAGCTGTGCTGAGCAGAGTGGGACACACACTGCCCTGCACACACGTGTACTCAAGGAGCTGCACACTGCTGCAAGCAGGAGTGGGGCGAGGGCTGCTTGTGCTCAGTGTGAGAACAAGACTAGGAGTGTGCATGCTGGCACTGATGGAACAACGGGCAGAGTGCCACATCTGCTGGCTGAAGGGGACAGGCTAGCACTTTGTGCCCACAATGGTGCACTTGGGGAGATGCACTGGTGGTCATCACTGTGTGGGTGCTGACCACTGCCTGGGCACCAGCCCCCTGCGGTGTTTGCCACGGAGGCGCATGGCAGTCGGTGCTGCGGTGTTATTTATTTGCTGAGGCCCCATCAGGTGAGGGGCACCCAGCCAGGATGCACTTTTGGGGCTGCCACCAGCAGCCACAGGCCGCTTGCACAAGCAGTGAGTCAGTGGAGCTACATGCTGCTAAAACCAGACTTGGCACAGGCACCCCAGAGCAGCAGTCTGCCCCAAAGTGCCCAGACTACGGGCAAGCAGTGAGTCCCCAGCTGCTGGACCAGGGCTAGGCTGGCTGTGATTGCTCCAGCCCTTGCCTCTACCAGGGATGTGGATGCTGTTCCAGGAGCCTTGAGGGGATGCTCCTTCTGGGGATGTGGGAGTTTCACAGCCCAACCCCCTGTGACTGTGGCTGTGCCACTGTAGAGAGTGGGTGGCACCTGTACCAGGTACAGGCAGCTGTCTGCTTGGTCCCAGCCCACTTCAGCCCAGCATCACCTGGTGGTTTATTTGGGGATGGAGGGATGGACAAGCACCATCAGAGCCACCCTCGCTGGGGTACTGAACAGCCCTTGTCTGGCATATGTGGTCTGGCATGTGCAGGGAACCCTCCTTTGCAGTCGGGGTGTTCCTCATCCTCTCCACGCCGTACCATGCTGTGCCATACCACGCAAAGCTGTGCTGTGCTCTGCTGTGATGTGCTAGGTTGTGCCATGCCACGCCGTGCACTGCAGGCAGGAAGAGGGGTGTCACAGACCTTCTGGCAGAAGGGGCCAGACCCTGCTCCTGCGGGAGAGGCCCCAGCCTGTGCATGGGCACTGGCTGTGCAGTGCTGCTGAGGAACAGCTCGGCTCGGGGGATGATTGATCTCGTGTCAGCAGGCGGTGGTTTGAGCCAGTGCCAGGCCTCAGCTCAAATGGGAGCATTGAAGGGGGAAAGCCCCTTCCCCCTCCTGAAAGCAGAGCAGCAATCCCCCTGCCACCACTCCCACCCCTGCTCCCACATCTTGGCCATTATTGGCCCTGCGGCTGCAGGCAGCTGCCCAGCCCTGGGGAGCGCGCGAGGGGCAGCAGGGAGCGCAGAGGTGTCTGGGGTCCCAGCCCCAGCCACCAGCAGCTCCTGGAAGCAAAGGACCTTTTGGGTAGGAAAACAGGGTAGACTTTGATGAGGCACTAAAGGCACTACCCTGTATCAGCAAGGGATGTGGCAGCATCTCTGTCCCCAGCTGATGGGGTTTGGACTGGGGTGTTGCCGTCCCCACTGTCTCCAAGGGCAGAGGAGCAGTGCTGCCTGCACCCCTGGTGCTGCCCTCTGCAGCTCCTAGCACCCCTTCTGTGCTCGAAATGGGCTGTCAGGTTTTTTCACCATGTTCCTGTGTGTCCTGAGCCCTTCACTAGCTTCCTCCGTACCCACAGCTGCATCCCTTCTCCAGTGGCATCCACTGGCAGCTTTTATTGGTGTTCCTGAAAGCTGATCCCTCCCTATGCCATGAGTCAAAGCCTCCGTAGCCTCTTCCGGTTGTGCCAGCCCATGCAGAGGTGACACTGAACAGCTGAGACATCTGGGCAGACAGCAGCACCTGGGAACGGGCTGCTCTGCACCCCAGGGGGTACAGCCATTGGATTCCCGAGTCTGCGTGCTCCCACTCTGCTCAGACCTTCGCACCCTATGTATCTGTGTAAGGAAACAAGGCCATTCATGTATTTCTCTCTCTATTTATACCTCTCCCTTTCCGTATTTAGTGTGTGCGCAGGCAGAGGGGGCAGCGAAGGCCGGGGCCACTGATGTTCTTGGCTCCAGCACCGGCTGGAATTTTGTCCTGGAATGTATCCTGAACCGCTCTGAAAACACGAATAAATCTCTGTGTGTTGTGTGCTTGTGTGTACACAAATACATAGACAACGTATAGACATGGAGCCGTAGAAAGCATTTCTGAGCTTTGCTATTTAAAGAAAAGAGTAGGTTAGAGGGTTTTCAGTGAGGCAAACACCTCTGGATCAAAGGGATGCAGGGTGCTGTGCAAGTGACCATGCATCTTAGAAGATAGCTGGCACTCGCTTTGTCCTCTCCAGGGACCTGAAGCCACCCTGTTGGTGACAGACCCAAAGTAGCACACCCCCCAAGCCCCAAGCAGTGCTCTGATCCCGTGGTGCCTACATTTGATTGAAGTCTCTGCTTCCTGGCCTCCAGCTTCTCAGTGAGAGCCCCAGAGAACCAACTCCTGTGCTGCTCACACAGGCTGCAGAGCCTGATGTGGAGCCGGATGATGTAGGGCAAGGATATCAACCCCTCTGTGGCATGGGGTGGCCCAGGGCTTCTGGAGCATCAGGGGTTGCCTCCTGAACATCAGCTAGTGCTCATAGCTCTTGAGGAAAGATCATGTGGGAAAGGAAAAAATAAATGCTGGGTAACAGGTCCCAAGTAGGTGCTGGGCTGGGCATCTCCTTGGGATGCTGCAGTGTCTGGTGCTCATGGCTGTCTGGGAATGACAATGAAAGGGGGAAAATAGAAATTTGGTACCAGATCCCAAACAGGATGCTTGGGTGTGCCAGGAGGGCAATTCTTTAGGAGGTGCTGGCAGCTGCCTTGCTGTGGATCCTGGATGAGGCTCTGGTGGGAGCACCACTGGGTCTCCCAGCCCCCTTTGGCCAGGGAGCCGGCGCCCTATTTAGCTCAGCTCAGGATCACGGTGGCTTCTTGTCTTCGGGATGCTGAAAAACCTGATATCTTGGGCTGAAAATGCCCATGTTTGGTCTCTGGCCAAAGGCGATATGTTTGTGGGTGGGGGAAATTGGAGCAAATTCCTGCTGTGAGTCCTGCACGTGTGCGCGGGCGTGCGGATAGGGGAAATATAGTTTTCCTTTCGAAAAAAAAGCCCTGCTTATTTTTATACAGAGCTCCAGAAGGGCTGAAGGTGGAAACTTGGTCTGTCAGCAGCTGTCACAGGGGAGCGGGTCCCTGCCTGAGTTTGGGGGGAAACCACAGCTGGGTGTTAATGGGACTGTTAATGAATTAATGTTGGCTGCTGGGGGCCAGTGGGGATCCTGGCTCAGTGCAGCATGAGCACATGGAGCCCTGCCTGCACATGGGCTCCGGCAGAGCTGCAGAAAGCCCCAGCTCTGGGAGCCATGCACTTGGGGAGGTGAGAGTCTCTCCTTGTCATGTCTCACTCTCTGGTTTGTGGAAACACTTGGAAATGTGGCCACATTGCCGTGGGGAAGAGGGTCCTACACCAGGGAGAGTGCAAACAGCCAGGGTGGGTGTGCTACCTTCCCACTACGGGCATCCGCTGCCTGAGCCAGTGGTACCATTTAAGGCTGGGTCTATTCAGCTGCTGAAACCAAACCTTTAAAGCAATTTAAAGTGAAGTGAAATCCCCCCAGGTTTATTTATGTGTTGGAAGCCTGTGTTGCTCAGTCAGTGCAAATGCCTGCAGCAGCACTGGTCTTTGCACAGCACTGCCTGTCTGCAGCCCTTCTTGGGGTTATTTCCCTTTCTCCCCAAAATGTGGAGGAGCACCCATGTGAATGCAGTGAGCGCAGCCATGCCCCATCCTGTGGACTCAGCAGTATCTTTGCAGGTTTTTCACAGCTGGTTTGCTGGGAACAGCTCTAGAGGATGACAAGGAGGTTGTGCTAACATGCTCACCTGATGCCAAAATGGTAGGGTGTGGTGAGGCTGAGAAATAGCACTGTATCCTGCTTGGACTGGAAATAAGAGGGAAAATGCAGAGAGGATCTGGGAAAGAGAGGGTAAATTCTCTTCTGTAGACTTCTCCGGCTGTGTTCTTCAGGCTCTGTGAATGAGATCTCAGCCTGGGCAAGCCTGTGGCATCTCCTGGGATTTCTCCTGCTCGTATCAGACAGCTGGTGAACCAAAAGGAAAGATTGACCATCTTAGGGATGGATGACTGTGCAGAAGAAGGGATGACAGTGCCAAAGAAGGGATGGCCATGCTGAGGAAGGAAAGACTACACCATGGAAGGGATATCTATACTGGAGAAGTGAAGACCATACTGAAGTAGGAATGACCACGCCCAGCATGGGACTGTGGATGGACGGGTTCCCCAGCAGAAAATGCTGTTATGGATGGAGAGAGACAGAGCCTCCTTCTCAGCTGGGAGGAAGGCTGAAATAGCCTGAGCCCTTGGGGGGACCCTGCTTGCTCCCTAGCAATACTGTGCTTGATGCAGAGACCACTTGGTCAGACAGACTCTCACCTCAGTATGGAAACCCCTCTGGGCATTTGGACCCAGTACCTTTCCTGAGATCTTGTGCTGGTTCTTCTGAATCAGTCTCCAAGTATGTAGCCAACATCTGCTATCCAGCACCAAACCCAACTGGTGGGACTCAGGGCCTGGAGAGAGCAGTGGCTGGGCCCCTCTGGCAGGACTGCTCTTTGCAAGGGTGGGCTTTACACAACTTGCTCCCCAACACTGGAGAAGGTCCTTCAGAGAATCCCAAATTCCAGCTTGGAGGGACTCTGAGGCGCCTCTGTGCCCGGCTGCCTGCTCTTGCAGTCCAGCTCTGGCTCCACTGGGCCTAGAGCCCTTCCCAACCCTATCTCAGGCAGACGGATATCCCAAAACCCACTGGTCCCAGGGGTTCCCACTCTGGGTCCCTCTGGCTGAATGAGGTGGTGTGCGTGTGCCCAGACTGTCCCCTCCTGTGACTGTACAGTACACACAGCTAAATATATGTCCGTGCAGATACAGGAACTCAGAGGGGCTGAGTGATGCTCCCTTTCTATACCTCTTTTCATGGGGAGAGCTAATGAGATTCATGTCATTAAAGGGCTGATGTTTTGTGGGATGGGAACCTTTTAAACGGGATGTGTCCTGGCTTAGTCATGGCAAATATTTA
>VZTE01006501.1:89560-118763 GCA_013397775.1 Eulacestoma nigropectus
CGAGAGAAACCTCGGCAGTAAAAACAGCATCTTGGTAAATAGACTATTAAAAAAATTCTGACCCGCTTTATGGCTTTCTTGGCTGCCGTTCAGCTGTGCTGCCCTGGCCGGCACGGAGGGAAGGTAGCAGGAGCCGGCGTCTGTGTGGATGCTCAGAGCCCCAGGACGCGGCTTCCCCCCCGCCCCGGAGCAGCCGCACAGGGCGTTAAATTTAGCCACATAATGATGGCCCTGAGGAGGCAGCCTTTTGTAGCCACACTGTAATTACTGCCTCGCTTATAAATTTTATTTTTCTTATTATGTTTCCTCCTCCTCCTCTGCTGGGGAAGGGGTGGGGGGGATGTCCCACACCCCCATCAAACCCACAGCTCTCTGGAGAGCAGGGGGTACCATGGGATATAGGGGAAGGTGGGAATGGCTGCCCAAATCTTGTGCTGCTCTCCTGCCTCAATACAGGGCTCAGCCCTGCATTTGGGGATGGGGGAGGCTTTGAGCTAACCCCCGTGTGGTAGGGTCCCTGCAGCCTAAATATAGCATGGGTGTCTTGACCCCCCTGATACTTAACCTCACCCTCTCAGGCTGCTTTGGAGATCGACTTGTGCAGGCAGGACCAGGGGATCTCTGGTGGGGCTGTGAGCCCATGGCATAGCCAGGCAGTCGGAATCCCCACCAGGGTGTGGGGGATGCAAAGAGCAGCCGTCTGGCCCTGCTTGGCCAGTCACCGGCTCCAGCCCTGCTCCTCGCAGAGGTGGGAAAGGCGAAAAGGGCGAGGGGTGGCCCCGGCCGCCACCTCCTGCCAGGAGCAGGCACAGGGTACAGCTCCTCTCTGAGCCGGTGCAAGTGGGGGACAACTTCAGGCCGGGCAAGAACGTGCCAGAAAAGGTCTCGTTCCCCTCTTGTTTTCCCAAAACAAAGGAAACAGCCTTGCATTGCTGGAAGTCGCGTGCTCGGGCTGTGCTGGCTTGTTATCATCCGATAACCTGGCGACCTGGGAGCTGCCCTGCTCCTCACCCGTCGAGCCTGCACTACGGGATGCGAACAGCTTCCGCATGAGCTGCCCTTTGCAGAGATCCGTTTTCCGCTCCCCGGGCTGGGGGGGACAGTGGTGGGGGCTGCCGTGATGGCCCTGGCTGGCCCCAGGTTCACTGTGTGCCATATGCCTGGGAGGAGATCTGCCCCTGCAGGTGATGGTGGATGGTGAAGGCAGAGGAAATGCAGGGATTGCAGGTGCCTTGGCATGGCCCGGATGCTGCCATCCCATGTGTGGTGTGGAAGGAGATTTGGGACTCTGCTGTATTTTGATTTGTCCCATGCAAATTCCCTGAGAGCACCATGGCCAGGCTTTGCTGTGGAGCAGGGTGGGCAGTGTGCAGGGCTGGGGGTGGCAGGGGTCCCTTGGGGCATACAGTGATGCCTGCAGGGAAAGGACCCTTGCAAATTGCCAAGGAAGGCCATCCAGCACCAGGACTGCCTGCTTGCCCTTCCAGCTTTGCCTCTTCTCCCAGGCTCTTGCCTTGGGGAGGGTGCAGTGATGCCAAGGTGCCCTGGGGACTTTGATGGGACGGGTGGTCACAGTGGTGTTCATCTATCACTGTGGGGACATGTTTGGGGGAGCACCTCCTTGACAGAGCTGTGTGTGGGGCACGTGCGGGACCACATCAGTCTCACCCAGCTGTGCCCAGAGGAGCTGGCTCATCCCAAAGCAGCCCCTTTCCCCTGCCCTGTGCTATAATGGCTCTGTTCAGCACAACGATGACCCGAAGCAACCTCCATCCCTTGCTCAAGTACCCATTTCAGGGCAGGTAGGACAATACTAAATCAACTCCTTTAAAGCCTCCTGACCTGCAGCCCCACAGACGTGCCGGTCTCCATCCCTCCCTCATCTCCTGCGGGCACACTGGGGTCTGGTGCACTGGCCAGCTGCCCGGGCACGGGGCTGCCTCGGCTGCTGGCCAGGAAGTTCCTGACCCTCCACCCCACTGTGGGGTCCGTGGCTTGTGCCAGGCGCCAGGGGTTCAGCACCGAGGTGGTCACAGGAGTCCCCGGGGACAGAAGCCACCACCTCGCTGGTGGTGGCTTGGGAGCCCAGGTGTAGAGAGCGCTGTGGACCAAGAGACAAAGTGCCCTTTCAGCCTAAGGCCTGGAAAGATGTCTGTGTGTGTGTGCAGAGGTTAATGCCTTCGGCCCTGGGGAGAGGAGAGGAGAGAGCATGGGCTGGCTCCGTCCCCACGGGGAGCTGGGAGCCATCCCCGCACGTGTGCCTCTGCATGTGCGTGCGTGTGCCTCTGTGTGCAGGAGGCTTATGCATTTCTGTCTCGGTGTATTCACATACGTCATGTGTGTATCTTACCCATCACTGTGTTTTTCTTTCCTTGTTCTTGGGTCTTTCCCCCACCCCCGCCATGGATCTATAATTCTTTTGGCATTTTATTCTTCGCTTTTATTTTTTTGTTCACATCTCCAGTTTTGGAAGTTGCTGCCTCCTTAGGAAAATAACCTGTATTTTTAGTGCCTGTCTGCAAGGCTGCTGATGCCGCCTGCCCCTGCTCATCGTTTACTCACTACTTGTTTAAGCTTTTATTTACCCCTTTGCCTCGTGCTGGGGTGTGGGGGCAGCCAGCAGCGTGCTGGGGCTGAGCAGCATGGCAGGAGCATGCCAAAGTTGTCAATGAGTGAAAGGCAGCTCCAATCTGGCCTTTATTGAGGTCTGGGTTTGCGTAGCTCTGGAGCAGCCTGCCCTGTAATCAGCCAGCCACCAGAGTTGGCCAGCCTTGTAATAAAGTAGCTCTATATTTATTTGTTCTGTTTATACGCTGCTCTGTAATAAGTTGGGAGTCTTCCCCACTCCCCCCATTTTCTTTGGGAAGTTCCTCTGTGTCTCCGAGGGGATCTGCCATCCTGTGTGCAGTGGATGCTTGGGGCCCTGCATCCCACAAGCTGCTCTGGTCACATCTGGACTACGTGCCTCCAGCTCTTTGTGCCCTATACACCCCATGTCCAACCCTTCCCAACCTCTCCCCAGCATCCCAGCCCCATTGCCCAATGCAGAGAGCCCTAGTGGCCCCCCGGTACCCCACATCTCCCCATGGCCCCTTCTCCCCCATCCCTGTTGCCCCCAGCGCTGCCTCTGCGAGCCCCCCTCCCTCCCTCTCTATTTCAACCTTGGGTCTTTTTAAAATACATTCATTAAAGGGAGCTCAGTTGCCCTTTCCCCAGCGAGGCTGGAACACTGACAGCCTGTTCGCCCGCGTGTCTGTAATTAAACTCAATCTCTGGGTGAATACAACAATGTGACTGCACAGAATAATTCCTGGAGATCCTGACGCCGAGGAGGAGTGTGGCCTGTAAGCGGCCCATTCACGCCTGGCTTTCTATAAATACTTTACTATGTGGCATTAAGAAAACTTCAAGCCCTTTCTCCTCCCCTCTTTTTTTTTTTTTTTTTATTAGTGCTACATAATATAGTAATTGTGTGACTAGAAGGTCCCCCCTGTGCCTGCCCGGGTTCACAGGCCTGGGTGTGACCTTGCGCTGCACTGGCCGAGCACGGGAGCCATGGCCAGGGACTGCTGTGCCCAGGGACCTGCCAGCCTCACCAAGGCGATGCAGGTGGCCTGCAGAATCCTCCATCCCAGGGCTCTGTCAAGCTAAAAGGCTTACACCCCTAAAACCCTTCCCAGGGGTGTCCCTGCTGGCAGCAATGCTTGGCTGATACGTGTTCTGTGGTCCTGGGAGCTGCGGCTGCTGGAGGGAGATACTGATGGATATTGGGGAAGAGGGAGGAAGGACAGGCATGGGGGAACATCCCTACATTCCCATGGCCATCAGTGTGGCTCCTCAAGTTCCAGCCTGGTAGCTCTCTAACCTGGGATCCTTGGGAAGCCACAGGGCAGCTGCTTCGCAGGTCCCAACATGCCCAAGGGCAGGGGTTAAGTGTGTGTCCCAAGTGTGATCACATCCCGCCTGCTGTCCCCTGTGCTTCCCTGAGGCCATGGCTGCCCTCCCCTCCCCTGGAACCTACTGGTGGCATGGCTGGAAGGGTGCTCAGGCACACCCAGGGGATGTGCTCAGGCACATTCCCTGGGGAACCCATCCTCTGGCTCTGTAACCTTCATCAATGATGCTTTCCAAAGCAGACAGACAGCAGTTTTCCTCAGCCATGGGGTGTGCCAGCCCCACACACTGCCCAGCTCCCCAGGCAGCATCCCTTGGCTGGCGCCTGGGACACTGTGACTACAAGTGCCTGTCATGGTGCGGGTGCCACGGTCACAGAGCAGTCAGCTCCCTGCCTGCCTTGGTCTTGCTCCCTGTGCTTTGAGACTTCGGGGTTGCAGAGACAGCAGGGCTCCCCTCCCACTCCTCTGGCTGGCTGAAGAGCTGGAGCACAGAGACTGGGAACATGGACAGAGGATGGGCATCCCACCCTCACTCTGCCACCTAGTTGATGTGAGGATATAGCTGCGTTTGCATGGCCAGGAGTAATATTAGGTCTTTGTGCTGTGTTGATGTTCTTGAAAGCCACAATGGGCATTAATATTCATGAACCCACTCTGCCTCATCCATAGTCATGTAGCATCCCTCGACAGTGTGGCTCCTGCATGTTTTTCACTTTCGTGGCAGTGCAGTGCCCCAGAAAGTGGCAACGTGCAGAGCCGGAGGTGCCAATCTGCCACCAGCCAGAGCTGAGCAAGGGCCACGGTTGCTGGTGCAGGATGAGCTGTGGGAATTTGGGGACCAGCTCTCCCTGGGTGCTGCCCTGTTTTGTGGCTGCCTAGTTGAGCTTGAAGATGAGCAGACCCACGGGCAGCGCCCTGGAACAGGGACCTCCAATGTCTCTGCTCTCCCCTGCAGCCTGGCATTTCTCCAGCTGCTGCAGCCGTGTTCCTGCCTTGGCACCCCTGCCTCGTGGGGTAGCCTCTAAACTTGACCCCCCAAAAGCTGCCCAGTGCCTCTGGAAGCCCTTGGGCAGGGTCTGCATCTGGTGGTGCAGAGTAGAGTGCCAGAATTTCAAGTGCCTCCCATCCCCTCCATCTCTCACCCCTCTCTGTCTGCTTTGCTGCTGACGTCCCCCTGCATGGCCCCCCAACTGCCCCACTTCCCAGATTTATTTTGTGAAACAACTCAAACTGCCCCCCAGCCCCAGCAATAGGGGCTTGGAACCCAAAGGAGGAACAGCCCGGAGGCATTTGCATCCTCATCGCTGCCACACTGCTGCAAACTGGATGCCCTGGATGTCGGAGCCGCGGAGATGTGGCCGCGGTGGGTGACAGGGACGCGGCAGATGGCGCCCTGGTTCCGGTCAGCGCCCGCCTGATGGGCTGCGGCGGCGGCGGCGGGGGGGCTGCGGGTCCGGCACTGCACCTCTGCATCCCGGGCACTGCATCTCTGCATCCACAGCACTGCATCCTGCATCCCGGGCACTGCATCTCTGCATCCACAGCACTGCATCCTGCATCCCGGGCACTGCATCTCTNCGGCGGCGGGGGGGCTGCGGGTCCGGCACTGCACCTCTGCATCCCGGGCACTGCATCTCTGCATCCACAGCACTGCATCCTGCATCCCGGGCACTGCATCTCTGCATCCCATGTACTGCATCTCTGCATCCCAGGCACTGCATCTCTGCATCCCAGGCACTGCATCACTGCAGCCCTGGCATTGCATCGCTGCATCGCCCTGGCTGCATCGCCCTGCTCTGTGACAGGCATGCCTCAAGGCAGCAGGGCTGGTACCCACATTATCCTGTCACCCTGGTAAGTGGTGCAGCAGTAGCCAAGCAGGCTGTCGTGCAGCCAAGGAGCTTTCCCCCATCAGGACAGCATCAGACCCATGTGGTTTAGGAGCAGGGGTGTGCCTGCAGCTGGTCTTGCCCTGGTCTCCCTGCTGCAGAGGTCCCTCCATGCTGAGTTTTCTCAGGTCAAATGAATCAGGGCAGATGAGTGGGGTTAGGCTCCCAATTTGGGGGTTCTGGGCCTGTTTTTTGCTTTAGGAAGGCTACAAGGAGTGAAAGGTTTTGGTGAGAGCAGCAGAGAGCTGGGGTCCCAGCTGTCCAGCCCTCGCTGGGGCAAGGCAGGAAGGGCTGGAGCCAACTGGGTGCTGCCCAGCACAGTGTGGAGAACAAACAGCATCAGTGGCCACAGCTCACCTCCTCTCATCATTTATTGCTTACTCCTCAGAAAGGGCCTCTGTTGGCCTATTTGTTTATGATTTTGTTGCAAAATCTGTTGATAGAGAGATGAGAAATTTTACTGAAACATCAGCTCTTGAAGTGATGGTACTGCTCCATCGACCATCAACCAGTGCTCAACCGGTGCTGGCTCTTTCATTCCAGCTGGGATCAGCAGTTATTTTTTCAGACATCAATACCACTGTGGGCTGTTGTCATCCACAGCAGAGACCTTTGTCCATCTCCCCTCTCCAGCCTTTCACTTGTCACTTTGATAGCTCATCTTCAAGCTGCCTCCACGTTCAGGGGTACCGCCAGGGTCTCCCCACAGCCAGGCCTCCTGCCTCTGCCCATGGCGAGGGTTTGGGCTGCTGGGAAGCTCTGGCAAGGCTTGCCCAGTCCTACACAGTGGTCTGTCCCGTGCAGCTCCACAGAGCGGTCCCTCCGTTCTGGAGGCTTCCCATGGGCTCAGGTCTCAGCAGAGCTGCACAGTGTGAGCCAGGGTGCCCTTCCCCTGGCTCCTGACCCTGCCAGTCTGTCTGCACAGCTCCCGGTGCTGCTGCCTCCCCTGCCTTTTACTTATGTGTTTTTATGGCTCGGAGGGAGCCGTCCTGCCCCAATTCCCCACATGCTCCTAATTTCATAGTTCTCTCCATATATCCATATATATCCATATAGCATTTGATACAGGTTTTATGGGCATTTCCATACATTTTACAGACACAGCCATTACAGAGCCAGGTTTCACCCGAGAAACCTCAGGGGAGCAGAGCACTGAATCGCCTTAGTCTTGGCCCCAGAACAAGGCTCTCTTCTCTCCCTTGCTGGGGCTGCCGCTATCAGCACTGCAGAGGGCTGGGGGACGGCTTGGGGCCTGTCATGCCAGCCTCGAGAGCCAGGATGCTGCCTGCAGCCTCATCCATCCTGCTTCTTGCAGCCTCATGCTGCAAACCCCAGGGCTGTCACTTCTGCCCCTTGCTCCCTTTCCAGACGGATGCCACTGGCAAGGGACTGCTTTGAATTCAGGACCACAATCCGTATGGCCGGGTTGCCAGCATCCAGCCTGTTTGCCTGCCTGTTGGGCTGCACATCCGGCTGGCTGTGGGGACTGGAAGCCCTTGGTGAGGGTGCAGAGTGATGCCATCCCAGCTGTTGGGGCAGGGACACCGATGCACAAGGCTCTGAATATCGCAGCTGCTGCAGTGCACGCAGAACATCCGAGCTCTGGCACGGCGGCTTCTGGCTGGTGGAGGGGCAGAAAACAGATCCAGGTGCATGCAGCTCTCTGCGCATATTTTGGCTTGCTACAGAGGTTGCCAGCACTGCAGTAATGCCCAGCACTGCACAGGGGCTGACTGTGTTCCCAGCACAGGGGAAGAAGCCTCAGATCTTGTTTAAAAAGAAGTTGGGTGACATGTGTCTTCATGTCCGCTGTGGCCAAGCCCTGGAGCAGCCTGAAGCGCAAATCTAAGGCATCACCATGGCATTGTGTCTAGGTGCTGGGCTGCTGAGCACCATCTGCAGGGGAAGATGGATTGGGACAAGTGCATGCAGGGTTGCATCCACACTCAGGACCCCCACAACCTATTGCTGCTTGACAGGGGCAAACATGGCAGCATCTGGCCTCACTTAAGGTCCCCATTTCTCCTGGCCTCATGCTGGACTGATGGGATGAGGAATTTTCCACCCTGTGTGTGAATTCCCATTTGCAGGGCAAATCCGCACACCCACCCAGCACTACCTCAAGGACTGCTCCTTGATGCTCAGCCATCCCAAACATGGCTGTGGCATCATGCAATCCAGCCCTGCATGTGAGCAGTGCCCTGGATCAGCTATTAATAGCAGCTCCCCTCTCCCTTTTTGAGGGCTGGTGGGAGTCCAGGGTACATCCCACTCTCTTTTCTTGAACAGGTCCCGAAAGCAGGAACCATTTGTGGCTTCCCTGGCCAGCGTGTCTCTCCTTGGCCTCCAGCATGTTCTATTTTCTGTGCTGTTTACTGTTCTTCTGCGGGCTGTCAGGTTTCCGCGCTGGGGAAAGGCTTGTAAATGGGGGGGTGGGCAGCGAGTCCGCACGGAATGGCTACGGGAAGGCGGCGATGGAGGAGCACAGACATGGCCTTTATCACAGCCTAGGGGATGTGTGGCTCATAAATCCAACCCAGGCAGATAGGGGATAAATCATCCCAGCTGGGACACTGGTGGTTACCCATGGTTAGAAATTAACTTTGTGTTGGATGGCTCCCAGGCTGTGGGATGGGAAGGGAAGGCTGCTCTGGGCAGTGTGCCTCGTGCCTGGACAGCCCTGGAGCCAGGCTGCAGGCAGGCAAGGAGATGCCCACTACTCTGGCCCAGGCAGGCAGGGCTGGTGGGCACAATTAAAGCCAGAGTGATGAAGCAAATGAGCTGGGGTGGATGCTGTGGCTGAACCTGTGCTGCAGATGAGGATGCTCTGGCATTCACTCCGACCTGGCTGGACTTTGGCACTTGGACGAGTGTCTGTAGCCACTGCACTCATCATCATGGGGCTGCAGCACACTGGGCACTAGGGCTGGTCTACATGGGAGGGGACAGGGACCCAAGTGGCAGGGAAGGCAGCAAGATGTGCTTGCAGGGCAGAAGAAGGTATGTGCTCACAGCAAGACTGTCATCTTCCCCTCCGGGTTTGGCAAAAATGGAAGCCTCATCCTGGTACCACAGGGACATGCAGGCTGGGGCAGTCTCTGGCCTGGCTCTGTGCCTCTGAGGGTGGGAGGAGGCAGTGAAGCCCAAAGACCCTGTTTCACTTTCCCTCTCCAGCTGCAGTATCCTTCTAGCCCCAGTTCCCCTTTCTCCCATGCCTAGTGTTCCCTGCCCAGCGCCATGAACATCCCCAAACTCTACTATGTGTAGGGCCAGGGCTTCCACGATGGCTTTTAGGTATGCAACTACAGCAACCTCTTCTGCTCAGGTCAAGTGCCCACAGTTGGGACCATGTCACTCTTGGGGTCCCAGAGCAGCCACTGAGGAGGAAGAGGGGAAGCGGCAGGGGTGATGGGGACACCCCTCCTGCAGTGGGTCTCCAGGCATCTGGCTCAGCTCACTCCTGGCCAGCTCTCTAATAGCTCCCCAGCTTTCCTTTCTAATGAGGCTCTAATTGGAAGCCGGTTGTGCTTCCCTTCCCCTCCTCTCAGAGCTCTCCAGTCCCAGTGCTGCAGGGTGATTAAGCTGAGGTTTTGGGTTTTTTTAATATGGCAGAATTATTTTGGAAGGGCCAGGATCGTTACATGACGGGCTTCTTGAAAAACCCCAGGCTTCGCCTTTCAGACGAGGCCTTTTCAAGTGGTTTTGCACAGTACACGTCTCTGGGCAGCGACCGTCTCGAACAGTTACTGTTAATTATAGATGCCTCTTTCCCGCTCGCCCATTACTCAAAGGATTTTTGTGTGTTTTAACAGTGTTTTACATCAGCCTGAATAAGACTCTATTCAGTATTTCCGAGAGCTGGAACTTGGGCATCCCCTGCTGTATGTGTCGTGTTCTCCTCCCTGCATCCCTGAGGCCAGGGACCAGGCAGCCAGCATGGGCACAAGCCTTCCTCCCGCTGCCCAGCCAGTGCACGCACTACTCTGGGCGCAGGAGTTGTGCCGGCTGCATGCACACGCTTTTGGCACCCTTCTCCTGGCTGGCTATGTATGGCCTTGGGTCTGCATGCTCAGCTCCTCGGGCCATCTCCTGAATCCACCCTCCATCATCCTTCTAATATGCTGAGCTCCACTGCCCGCTGCTCAGCCAGACCATGTGCCTGCAGCCGTGTCATCCTCTTTGTCCAAGGATTCAGGGTCAGTGACAGGCTCAGGCACAATGGTCCCATCCTGGTCTCCTTGGGATGTGCAAGGTCGTCTTCTCCTTGCTGAGTTCCAGGCCAGGGTGTTCCCCTTGCATTAACACAGTAGCTGGGGCTGTTCCCCAAGTCCTCCTTCATTGCCCAACTTTTCAACAGCAACTTGTTGCACTAATATCCTCGACAATGCTCTTGCCTCCCATGCCACCCCATTTGTACCCTCTGCCTGCAAAAGCCACCATTTATTCCACCTTGCTTCCTGTGTTTTACCTTAGGTGTAGGCTGTGAGAAGAGCTTGCATCTTCTCCCATGACAGCCAAGCTGGTTTAGCCATTGTCCTTCTGGAAACATCTTGTCCTAAGTATTTTCCCATTCCCACTGCAAACCCCAGATGCTCAGGGCATGCTGGCTCTTTCAGAGAGCTCTGGTGGGTTTGAGAGAGGTGATTTCCCACTGCAGAGCGATGCTGTGCCTTCTCTCCAGCCACAGGCTACTGGTGTTTCTGCTCCTGAAGCATTTCCAGATGAAGGACCAAGCCCTGAGCTCTAAGTCCCCCTTGAGAGATGGGAACCCCCCTCCAGGCTGTGCTGAGCGCTCCACAGAGGGGGCATGGACTCCTGGGCAGAGGCACCGGCCCAAGGGCTGGGCTGCTGGGCTTGGCAGTGGGTGCCCCTGCCAGGCAGTGAAGCTTTGGTCAGTGCAGAAGTCTAGAAGGGTTAGAAGTTAAGGAGCAGCATCAGGACTGTTCTGCTGACCAATTTCACAAGGCCGGAGGTGACAAGAGCTTCTGCTGTGTCCTCTGTGAGCTGCTGGCTGCTCCCTCAAGAAACCACAAGTTGGAGGGAAAAAGTGGATCCTCATGCCCACCATCCATCCTCCTTCAGGCTGGAGTGGGGACTTTGGGGATGGTGGGAGGCAGCTGAGAGGCACAGTGGCATTGTTCAGGGAGAACCCCATTTGGGGAAGGGGGGGATGCACCTTGTTTGGGCACCTCTGCAGCCCTCACCTCCTCCACCTCAGCGTATAGGGCACTGTGGTCAGGTCCATTTATAAAGCTGGTAAATATATTGGCAGAGTCTGTGTCCCCTCCAAAGGTCAATATTTGTGCAGAGTTTAATTTTAACTTAACAAGCAGTTGTTTGCAGAGGCTGCTCTGTTTGTGTGTGTGTGTGTGTGTGTGTGTGTGTGTGTGTGTGTGTGTGTGTGTGCTTCCCCATTGATCGATGCCCGTGGGGAGGAGTGTGAGTGGCTCGGGTGCAAGCACTGACTCACTGGGGTGCAGAGGGGGTCGGTGACACTTCCCGCTCCCGGAGATGCTCCAGATGCAGGGGCAGCACTATGCGGTCCAGAAGATAAGGTCCAGGGTCTGTGGCCGAGTCTATAAATGCAACCCACAAACCTCTCCGGGAGGTGACAGCGGGCAACGTGTGCCCCGTGAGGCTCCCAACAGCAGCCAATGGGGACAGTGGCTTTCCCAGCCTGTTCTGACCGGTGCCCTGGGCTTGCTACAGGCAGCCCTGCAGCCGCACAGCCCCCAGCCTTGCCCCTTCTGAACCCATGTGGCTTTTGTGGCTGTCACCCATGTTCTGGCAACATGGATCTCCCAGCTGAGCACATTGTTCAGGCCGGCTCCAGGGCTCTTCCAGCATCACTGCCCATGGGGTTTTATACCCCCTGTCCACCCTCCCACCCCACCAGGTAAGGCAAACCTCCATCCCACATGTACCTGCAACCTCACTGAGGCTGGTGGCTCCTCTTTGAGAGGTCTAGACCTGAAGTGCCCCATGCTGGCAGGGAGGAGGGGAGAGGTTCTGGCCTGGTCTGTGCCCAGAAAGCCAAAGCTTCTGTTTCTGCTACTCCCAAAGCCCCTCTAGCTGAAACCCCAGGCTGTGCTTCACGCAGGGGCAGGTACCCTAGCTGGGCTTGGGGACAGGCTGTGCCACTCACTCACCCCATAGCATCTCATCCCTTGGAACAGAGGCCGGGATCTCTCAGGTGCCTGCTGTGCATTCCAGCATGCTGGGGCAGGATGGGTCAGCAAGCTGGATCCAATACTTTCCCCCAGCCCATCCTGCCGGCAGCACAGAATGTGTTGTCTGTGAGAAGATGAGAGAATAGCAGTGGAAACAGCCCTGGCTGCAGGAGTTTTTCCAGCAGCCTAGAGGCAGGAAGGGGGGGTGCAGCTGGGGGACAGACAGAGAGGACAGAGCCCACCGTCCCCGCAGTGCGGCTGCTGGGGCTCCGTGTTTTGCAGCCCGCCTTGTGGGCGCTGAGGTTTGGTTTCCTTCTCTCTACTCTTTTCCTCAGCCAGGCCCCGGGGCTGCTGACTGACCTCAAAGGGAAAGGCAGGCTCCGAGGGACAGCACAGGGATGGGCAGGGGTAAACACGGGGCTGGGGCCGGCCAGGCAGTGGGTGATGGAGGTGAAGTCATGCCGTGACGTCAGCCCTGCGGCTTTGGGGACAGCCGTGGTTAGGCTGCTCAAGGAGGGGCGGCTGTTTTTCTGCAGCTCCGCCGCTTGCTCCTGGTGCCCGTCTAACTTATAAACTTTAATGGCCAGTTTAAAAGGTTCCTGCCATGGGCACCTTGTTGCCAGATTTAGGTTTTTAATTTGGAAACTTTCCCCTCTGTGGTCAGAGGAGGAAGGACTTGGGTCCGCTCAGGGCCAGTCATCAGGACACGCGGGTGCCAAAGAGACAGTCCTAAAGGATCGTGCTGTCGTCACTGGTGTCGGGACATGGTTGGCCACGCATGGGGCAGACAGGCTGGAGAAGTCCCCTGGTCCCCTCCCGCTGCCCACATACTGGTGGAATAAATTTAGCTCCTCCTCCGCCGCTGGCTGGGGGAGCACCGTCAGCTGCCACCTGCTCCCGATCGATCAGCACAGTCCTACCCCAGGGGTCGCCACAGCTCTGGGCTGTGTGGGCAGCACCCTCATCCTGCAGCCCTCGGGAGACACCGGGGGCCCACAAACCTCAGCTCGCAGGGGCGAGCATTGGGCTACAGCCACGTTTGCTCCCGCAGGTGCCGGCAGAGCTGGGGTTAGACACAGAGCCGGGGTTAGACACAGCCGGGGTTAAGTACAGAGCCGGGATTGTGCACACAGCAATGCCTGGATGTACTGCTTGGCAGGAGAGGATGCAGGGCCAGCACTACGGGAGACACTGAGGGCATGGCACTGATGCACTTCCTTCTCTTCCTCACGTCCCACCTTCCCTGAAGCCCTTCGGCAGCCCCTGCGAGGTGTGGGTTAGCAGAATCACATTTCCCTAGTGCAAGCTCAGCTCTTCTCTGCCTGCAGAGACTCGAGAAGCCCTTGCAATGCCCAGGAGTTGCTGGGTGCTGGGACACAAGGCAAGACCTAATCCTTCCCATTCAACAAGGAAACCAGCCTATGGGCTTGATGGGAGTCTCCCCACAGCCTTTCCTCCCAGCCCTGGGGAGAGCAGGGACATCTTCCCCCACCTGCAGCCACCTGGGGTTCCTAACGGTGGGGCTCCAAGGAGTGACCATGGCTTGGCTGGGTCTCTCCTTGTCACCAGACTGGTGTGGTGGGGCTTGTCCATATGTTCCTGCTGTACATGCTGGTTGTCTGAGAGAGCTGCATGAGGGCTGGTCCTTCCAGTGTGTGCTGATGTGTCCATGCTGTGAGCCCCTGTGACGGCCTGGATCAGAGCCCACCCTGGAGCATCTTAGCTGTCAGGAGGGTCCAGGAATTTGCTGAGGGTCTGGGGAGCTGAATGGCAGGCAAGATGGCTGGCTTGGCTAAAGTCTGCACCCCAAGGGTTGAACTTCCCCAGGGTGGGCACCCAGAACACTATAAATAGCACATGAAGCCAGAGGAGCAGAGGAGTGGCCATGGTTTACCAGCACTTTCATACCATGGCTTTCAAGTGGTTCCCTTGCCTCTTCCCCATGAGCCAGTGGCACATCTGCACCCAGCCTCCAGTGCTGTGCCACGTGCTCTGCGGCCGCTGGAGCTGGTGCCATGTGCCAGCCCTGGAGGAGCCCTGCCTTTGCCAGCCCTGTAATTGATTCCTGCTCTCCTGCACGGGTGGAGGCTGCAGATGTGCAGCCTGGTAGGAGGCAGTGGGCTGTGGGCACCAGCTCCAGGAGCCAGCAAGGGCAGAGTGAGGAGCAGCCCAGTCCTCGCCTTGGCTCTGATGTCGACTTGGAGAGCTGCCTTTTGAGTTTCCAGGTGTTTGAAGAGGTTCTCTCCCAGCCTCAGTTTCTTGGAGGCAGGGCATTTGAGGGAACCCTGTTCTCCCCCTTTGGGGCTGCTGGAGAAGCTGGGGTTGGTGGGGAGCAAAGAAAGCTCCTTGACTATCACTGTGTGTCTGCTGATGACAGGCTCATGTTTTGAGATTATGGAAGCTGATGGCAGTGTAGGGTGGGTCTATAGAGGTCCCTTCTTATTCTCCTGAGCCTGCAGAAAAACCTGGCCATGGTGATGGCAGGGGTTTAAGTTGAGGAGGATTTTGTAGCCTGGCACCTTATTGGAGACTATATTTGAGCATGTTATTATGAATAAGGTTGGAGATAGACCAGTTTTTAGACTGGAGGGTGGTCCAGGAAAGAGGGACTGCAGAGATGAGGTTTGACAGGAGCACAGGGCAGCTGGATGCAGGTGCCCTTGGTACCTTGTTTTCCAGTGCTGCTGCTGACAGATAGTGCTGCATGGAAGAAAACGCCCGGAAAAATAGGGATGAAAATGGTGAAGCTTTTAAAAACACTGTATTTAGCCAAAGGGCATGGTTTTACTGTCTGGAGATGGCAAGGGGTGGGTGAACCCTTCAGAGCAAGGCAAGCATGAATGGAGAGAGTGGTGTGATGAGTGGGCAGGGGGCTAAAAAAAGCAGCAGTCGCCAGACATGAGGAGGTCTTTGTTCCTCATTGCCCACGGGGGAGTGGTGAAGCTCAGAGCATTTCTCCCAGGACAGGCTGGGATCCCCACCCTTGAAAGTGAGGAGCAACTTGGGCTGCAGTGGCTGAACCTGGCAGGACAGAGATGGAGGAGGCTGCAGCAACAAGGGGAAATCTGCTTGCCCAGGTGGAGTGGCACAGCATGGGGCAGGGTTGGGGCCACGGCTCCCAGCTCCCCCACCCCTCTGTGCCCCCCCAGCTAGCACCACAGAGATCCTGTCCCTCTCTCCAAGGGCTGAAAGGGCGAAGGTGCCCTGACAGAGTGTTTTATTAGCAGCAGGTGCCTGAAATCCAACCGTGGTGGTGCAGTAATCTCTCCCCTCACCTGGAGATGAACCCAGCTTGAGAGACGTGGCTGTGCAGGGTCAGGCCCTGCCGGTGCTGGGCTTGCCCCTGCCATAACCAGAGCATCTCCCTGGCAGCCTGACGGGCTGCTCCTGCCGCAGGAGACAGGCGCGTAATGCCTGATTTCACAGCACTGGCATGCTCTGTTTGCTTGTGGCAATGATCTCTCCTGCCCTGTCCAACTCCAGCCCTTGGCCAGACCCCAACCTGCAGCTCTGTCAGCTGGGATTAGGTACAAGATTTCAGCTAAAACATCTTTGCTCTTGGCTGGAGCAATGACAGAGAGGGGAAGGGTCAGCCTGTCATCTCTGGAGATGGAGCTCCTGCCCTGCCACCACCCCATGTGTGGCATCCCCCAGACCTGCCTTTAGCCCCCGCAGCCAGCACTGGGGCTTTGCAAACCCCACACAGAAGAGGAGGAGGAGGAAGGCAGAGATTTCCTCATCTCTCTGATGCTGAGGTTGTCCATGAGATGGGCAGAGGCCCCTGGGCTGTCTGGAACAAACCAAGGGACTACTTGGGGAGAGAAACAGCAGTGGTCCATGCAGAAAGGGTCCTCCATTTGCTGTCTGCTCCCAAAGTGCTCCTTGCTGTGTCCAGCTTGTTCCAGCAAAGCCATGTCTGAGAGGAGGAGCTGTGGAGCAGCAGCCCCTGCCTCGATGCCTCCAAGAAGAGACTGGGGGTGGTTTGGCAGCAGACGAGCAGTGATGCCCTGTGGATGGCCGGCAGCCTAGTGCAGGTAGTGCCAGGGGAGGCAGAGCAGGATCTGTGGCACCCTGGCAAACGCCAACCTTGGACTTGCAGGAGCACTGTATCTGTATCTCATTATTGCATAGTGCTGAGCCCAAGCTGAGGCTTCTTATCACCTCACAGCGAGGTGCACAGCCCTGAGCAGCCTTCCACGTCCCTGCAATCTTGCCCTCTCCCAAAGCGCTGCTTCCTGCTCGTCTCGCTGGACCCTGGCTTTGTTGGCTGAGCTCGTTTAGCTTTGACAAAGTTTATAGCGCTGGAATGCAGAATGGCTGCTGGCCTCCCTCCAGCCTAAACATCCCCACCCCACAGTGCGACAGGCGCTGATAAGGGTGAGTGCCACAGCGGGCAGGTATCTCGTGCCCAGCCCGTGACCTCACAGCCACACGACCTTGAAGGTTGCCATTTATCTCACGCGTGTGTGTGCGCGTGCATGCAAGCTGTCTCCCATCCCCAAGAAATGTTCTCCGCATCCCTGGTTTTCTCTCCAGGCCAAACCCACATGCACGTTGCCCAAAACCGACTCCGAACAGACTCCTTTGATGAGCAGGGCTTAAATATACATTTGGCATTCCAGCGGCAGCGTGCCGAGCGTGGCCAAGGGTGTGAAAGTGTTTGCTTGACAAACTCCGGGGGCTCTCGCCTCTCTGCTGGCTCTGGGGATTTGCAGAAGAGAAATATCAAGGAATTTTTCACCTCTCTGTTTTGTTTTGTGTTTTTATTTTGTTTTCCTTCTGCGAGTGCATTTTTAGCTCTGGTGAAAAGTGCCTGATTGACAGTCATAGAGACTGAGTCCCCTCTCTTTGCTGAAACAGGGACAGCAGGAGCAAACATCTCAACCTGGGCCCAGATGGGAGAGGGAACAGCCCTGAGAGCCTCGCATTGTATGTGGGGGCTCCCATCTCCTCTCCACTGTCCCTGTCCCCTCCATGAGTCCAGTGCTGTCATGGACTGATTTGGGTACCAGCAGGATGGAGATGCCCCACATCCTAGATGTCCCAGGCTGTGGTCTTCTCAGAGCTGGCTCTTTTACAAAGACCCTCTCTCTGCTGAGGGCAGTGGGTTCCAGTCACCACTCAGCTGGGCTTAGAGAGCCCCGGCACCACATTGTGGAGACACCTGTGCCAATTGCTGCACCGAGAATTTCCCAGCCAGTGTCCCCACGTGCCGTGGCACCAGCTTGGGGTACGTGTTGCTCTCCAGGCACCTTTGGGGTTGCAGGGTATCTTGTCACCTTGTGCCTGTGAGTGGGGAGATGGAGCAAGTGGAGCAGAAGAGTGTCTCCACGGGCAAGTTGCAGATGGACAGGCTGGTTGCTTGCAGCCTCCTAAAATGATGCATGGGAGGTGCTGGGGGCATGAACGCAAAACCCTGAGCTTCACTTGCCACTCAGTTCCTTCTGGGCTGCAGCCTGTGGTGGGGCAGGAAAGGCAGCTCCATCACCAATTTCCTTGTGATATAGGATCCATGGAGGGGCTGGGATGTGCAGAGCAGACTGAGGTGCAGAGCTGGAACCCTGGGCTTGGATGTGAGCCCAGAGATGCCTCCTGCATGGGGAGGAGGAGGAAGGCAAATCAGGCAAATTTTCCTCATCAGTCCAGCCATTGCATCCTGCACCTATGGAAAATGGGGAGGGGGAGCCCTGGGCAGTGGATTTGGTTTCAGAGCCCATGTCTGCAATGCCTGCCAGAGCTGACTGAGAACCTGACTGACTCTTGGGGAGGGGGCTGAGGGAGCTGCATCTGTGTATTCCCAGCTGTCCCCAGTGTAATACTTCATGAAAGAGAACTCTCTGCCTTGCTGCATCCCTGTTGTCAGGGATCACCTGCCACTCCCAGCCTGATGGATCACCATGGAAATAGGGGTGCTGCCCCCCAGACCATCAGAGGGAAAGGATCTGGGATCTGTGGGGCAGAGGTCCAGACTCTGGAGGCTGCAGAGCAGGGGTTAGGATGTTGGTAGCCTATGGGGAGAGGCTTGGTGCCCAGGAACTGCAGGGCAGGGGTTGGTACCATTTTGCAGAGGGATTGGGCTGCTGTGAATTGCAGCTGCTGAGAAAGGGATATGGAGGGATTGTGGAGCAGGGTTGGGGGTCCTGGGGGGCCATGAGGTTGGCGGCAGGCTTTGTCCCTGGGGCAAGGGCAGGCTTGGCTTGGGCTCCCCAAGGTTTCCTTCCTGGCCCACTGAAGAATCGCTGGCTTGTCTGAAGGATCATTGACCTGTGGATTTCCTGGGCAGCGAGTCCCTTTCATGTGGCCACTTGCAAACTCTCATGACATCACCACGGGCTGCTCCTCCTGGAGACAAACCCAGTGCTTTTTAGGGTTTTGCCTTCCCCCCCCCGCCCCAGCATGTGTGTTTTGGCCAGGGGGGACCCGGCGAATCACGTCCAAGAGCAGCCACTCTGGCAGGGAGATGGTGCGCAGGGCTGGGGGGCAGGGAGAGGGCAGTGTGTCCCCCCCGTATTGAATAAACATGGGCTGGCCAGGGATGGAGGGGGCTTTTCCAGCCGGACCACACCCCGGGGGGCTATTTTTTGCCATGAATGAAAGGGCTGTGTGCTCACAGGGCAGGCTGGCCTCCTGCCGCCGCTGCTGTGCATGGAGAGCTCTCTTGACACTCAATCCTGGTGCCTGGCTGGGGACCAACATCTGCACTGAGCACAGCTGGGCACTGCCCGTGGGACACCTGGGTACCTGGAACAGCTGGGCACTGCCTGGGGGAACACCTGGGCAGCTGGCACAGCTGGGCACTGCCCGTGGGACACCTGGGTACCTGGAACAGCTGGGCACTGCCTGGGGGAACACCTGGGCAGCTGGCACAGCTGGGCACTGCCCGTGGGACACCTGGGTACCTGGAACAGCTGGGCACTGCCTGGGGGAACACCTGGGCAGCTGGCACAGCTGGGCACTGCCCGTGGGACATCTGGGTGCCTGGTACCAACTGGGCACAGCCTGGGGTGACACCAGCAGGCTGCCATGCTTGGGAAACACAGACTGTCACAGAGCAAGGGGAAGTGATGGTGACTCAGTGGCTGTGCCAGCAGCAGTGCCAGGGCTGCTGGGGCATGTTGGACCCAACCCTACAGGGACCATGTGCCTGGGGACCTGCCTGAGGCAGCCCGGCAGTGAGCCCTGCTGCCCCCCTGCCCCACACAGAAATGCTTCCTGCTGCAGTTTCGGGTGACAATGGGGCAGCATCCCCAGGGGCTGCCCCTACGGCTGCACCCGTGCTTGGGAGGGACTGCAAAGCCACATGGGTGGAGCAGCTGCCTCCTGCTCAACCTTGGTCCTAAACACGCCCAGATTCCCCCCAAAAGCCCCTAATCCCACCTGGCTCAGCACCAGCTTCCTCTCTGGGCCCTGTTAGCTCAGCTAATCCCTTGCGTGCCAGGTTTAGGGATGTACTGGGTGCAGTAGTTCCATGGTTGTCCCCCTGTCATCCCCAGATTTTGTTTTTCAAGGAGTATGAGGGCTGCTTTGCCAGTTCCCAGCCCTGACCCACACTCCTGCTGCCTCTGCCAGCCTCGATGCCCCACAGATCCCAGGGGAACCACGAGTGCTTGTACCCATGAATGAGTGGCCTGTCCTCTCTGGGTGGAGCCGAGGTGCTGGATCCCACCCTTCGCTGCTCCTTATCACCACACAGCATCCTTGTGATTCACCAGGTGTGGCTCCCTTTCCATCGCCCCACTTTGCAGGAAGTTTCCTGGCCAGCCCCCCATGAGCTCTGTGCAATAATAACAAGCTGGGATGAGCTGGCTGGCCTTCCTGAGCAACCCTACAATAACAGACCAGCGCAGTGTGTCCAGCCTTCCTGAGCAGACAATAATAAACCCGCATGAGCTGGCACACTTTGCCGAGGAACCCTACAATAATAAGCCTGGATGATGTATCCATATTCACCGTGTCAGCCTAAAATAACAAGGCAGTATGAGCCACCCAACTTCCTCACAGATAAGCAGGGTCCCTGAGCTGTCCCCCTGGGAGAAGAGGCATACTGGCTGCCAGGTCTCTATGTCTTCTGCTCTTGACCCTGGAGAAGGCAGCCTGTGTCAGTGATGGGTCAGGTTGGAGGAGGTGAAAGCCATAGGTGCTATCAGCCTGTGACTCTGCCTTCCTGGAAGCAAGTCCTCACTAGTCCTGGCATGCTGGGACCTGCTGCATTTCAGGGCGTCCTCCTTGTCCATCTCCCTTGCCAAACTGGCACCCAGTGCCAGCTTCCCCAAAGGCTCTCCTGCTGTTACCCCATGGGCTGCTGGACAGGAGGACAAGTGCCCATGGTCAAGCTGGAGCCGGGAGTGCCACCAGCAGCTGCCACCAGACCCTGCACAGCAAGACCCAGCATCTTCCAGCATCGCCCAGGTGGGGAGGCAATGCTAGTGCTGGACACAACTTTTTTCAGGGAGTTCGTTGGCACTTGGACAGGGGGAGGGCTTGGATGCCCATGGGTTTGCTCGGCAGCGTGGCAGGAGGGCCTCTTTCCAAATGGGATGGGGTAGGGACTGTGCCCACTGGGGGTGGAACCACTCACCCCCCGCCAGCGTCTCTGCCAAGCCCCAGGCTGCTCCTGGTGGGTTGGTCCTCACATGACTGGGGAGGAGATGCTGCAACCTCCTGCCCCACCTCTGCTCTGCCGCTGACCCTCCTTTCGCTGGGATTCATCCCTGCGCGTTGGATGCAGGAGCGAGCGGAGCAGGGATAGAACCCCCCCAGCATCCCTGCATGGGGGGAACCAGCATGGGCACAATGCGGAGCCCCCGCTGCCACCACGCCCCTCCGCTCAGTGTCTGCGAGAAAGGCTGTAACCCAAGCCACAAAAACAGCGCAAGGAGAAAAGAAAAGGGTATTGAGCGACGGGGCTGCTGCGGTCGCCGGCCAGCATAGACTGCTGGTTGTTAAGTGAGTGCCTCGCTTGCAAAGGCTGCCTTGATGAAGTGTGAGACAGCACTTACGGAGGGACGCGGGCAGGCATTCTCGCTCCATCTTCCGCTCACAGTGCCGCTCTTTATGTGCCTGACATTTGCTCGCTGGAAAGGCCCCTGAAGTCAGGGGGAAAGGAAAACATTGCCGGCAGCAGGGCCAGAGCGGTGCTGGGAGGAGTGCTGTGCCGTGCCGCGCTGGGCTGGGCTGGGCCGGGCTGGGATGCTCCTCTATCCCGGCCTCACCACCCGCTCTTCCCCGGTGTGACCCCTTCACCTCTCAGCAGCTCTCCGGCTGCCTTCCCCTGCCGGCACCGCCACTTCCTGCCAGGTGTGCTCTGCCTGGCTGCCTGCCTGTGAAGCCCTGGCCATCCTGCCCGTGTCTGCTCCAAGGGCAGGCTGGCAGCACTGCCAGCTCTCCTAGGTGCTCCTGCTGCTGCTGCTGCTGCTGCCTGTCCTCTGGGACTGTATGGTAGGGGGGATGGGGACAGTGACAGTGCGAGCTCAGGGCTGGTCCTTTAGCCACCTGCTTCTGGTGTATGCAGTGCCCCAGGGAGTGCTGCAGGCTGGGCTGGGTGCAAGTAGATCCAAGGGCTGGAGGAGCTGGGAAGGGGCATCAGTGGTCAGTGTAGGGCACCTCAGGGTGCCTAGAGGCAGCTCTGCCCCCAGGGAGAGGGTCATTGCCCCACAAGGGAGCTGGGGCAGGAGACCAGGCTGATGTGGCCTACTTCATCCCAGGGAATAAGCACCCCCTTCCCTGCCCTTGATACCAGCTGGAAGGGGACAGTTCAACCCTCTCCATCTATTCTCTTGCAGACAGATCCTCTGCTGCTGGCAGAGCATGGGTGAGCATCCATCTGGATCCCAGAGTGGGTCTCTCCCTAGCCTGACTGACATTGGCATAACCACGGGCAGAGATGCCCAGCACAGATCCAGCAAGCCATGCCAGCCCCATTCCCAGGAGCATGCACAAAGCTTGTGGCAGGGTAGAGTGCCAAGGGCAGCCTGGCCATGAGGCACAGGAATGCACCAGCCATGGAGCCCTTCCCTTGCCCACTGTGGACTGCCACAGCATCGCCAGACTTCATCCACGGCAGTGTGGCAGCGGCCGTGCCCAGTGCCAGAGAGCCAGTCTGCCATTCCTGGTCTGCCACTCCACCACGCTGCTTCCGCGGAGCCCGCTGGCGGGGGCGGCCTGGGGAAGCCATCCTCCCCCTTGGCCCACACCCCTTGGCTCCCGCCCCGGCAGGAATTATTAAGTGTGCCCCTGTGGAGCATGTGCTGAGGCTGGCCACGGGAATGTGGGCAGATCTGACATACAAGCCACAGCAGCCAGGCTGTAATTTCCAAACAGGCCCCATTTGCTCTGTTTTCCAGTTAAAAATATATTAAAAAATAGGAATGTGGGATTTGTAGTGAAGAATGTTGGTAACCGCTTCGAACGTCTGGTGTGATAATGAAAGGGTCAGTCCCCAGCTTTGAGCATGACCGATTTAGACTCTGGTGCTTGGCACTGGTGCAGGGGCCCAGCATGATCCAGCCTGCCTGCAAACCCATCCTGGGCCAGGGAAAGGTGGTGGTTTTGTGCTGGTGGCATGGTGCCGGGCTGGGTGATGTGCCCCTTCTGCTCATACTGCAAATTGCTGGCCCTTATGGCCCCTTGAGAAGGAAGTCTGGGCAGGGGATGGGTAAAGGCAGAATGCCTTGGAGATAGATTCTGTACCCTGCCCACCACTGACCCTGCTGCATCTCCACACTGGGGTGCAGCCTCACAGCAGAGCCCTCTGGGTTGGGGTCACTGAGTGAGGCTGCAGCCCGGCTCCCCCTGAGCTGCCCCTCCACACCGTGAGCATGACTTGCTCTCAGCACGAGGTCAGGCACCTGCCCCCCTTTGCTGGGTACCGCCTCCCCCCCTCCCCCCCCAGTCGCAGTTCAGGGTGTGCTGTGGAGCCTCCCGTGCCGCCTCCGCAGCCTTGAGTCCCTCCTGATACGGGGGCATCCCACTTGGCCTTGTGGCCAGGTAGTCATAACAGGCCAGACAAGCCATGGCAGCTCCCCAGGCATCACTCCCTGGTGCCTGGCGAGCCGTGTGGGACAGCCCGGCCAGTACTCCCCCAGCTGCCAGCCCTCTGCTTGTGCGGCTCCCCGGACCCCAGACATCATGTTTATCCTGGAGATGGGTAATCAGGGAAAAACAAGTCACCAGAGGCCAGGGTTGATGTTGCAGTAGGGACAAGTTGTCAGCAGCACGGTTCAGCTTTGGAATGGAGCAGTGGGGCAAGGAGGAAGGGGAAAACCACCTGTAGCCAGGGCTTGTCCCCTATCCAGCCCTTTTGGGGACACTTCGTTGTCCCTCTCAGCCTTCGGGGCCATCAGGTGGCCGCTGGCTGGCACAGCACGCTCTGCTCGCTGCTGAGTCATAGCTCTGCAGGGAAACGCTTCCAGCTCTGGTTATAACCCATTTCCCTCCGGGGCTGTGAAGCGCAGCCTCCCAGTCCCGCCGCGGGCCAGCTCCGGCCACCCCATGGCCCTGAGCCCGCGGGCTCTAGCCGCCGGGAAGGGCAGCGGCAGGAAGTGGCCGCTGACTCCCAAATTCCACCCTGGGCTTGCTGGAGCTGAGCCCTTCCCGCAGGCGTGGGCAGCAGGTGCCCTGCACCTGCAGACCCCTGTGCCACCCCGGATGCCCAGTCCCCCCAGGGGCGCTGAGCACTCTTTTCCCGGTGCCTCCCCAGGGTGCCACCTCAGTGGGTGTGAGTGTGCTGCTCTTGGGGACACTGCGTGGCTGCAAGGATGGTTTGCCCCATCCCCAGGGACACCAAGGGGACATTGTGCTGGCTGTGGGCAGCGGGGGCTGAGCACCGAGTGAGCAGCTGCCCTGTCCAGATCCTTGCTTGGATGCTGTGAAGCGGAGCAGCCTGAGGAGCCCTGGGGCTCGGGGCACATCCCAGGTGCCGTCCTGGATGGGTTGGAGCAGAGGGGATTGGGCAGCACCCTACACCTGGATGCACAGGCTGCCCCATTGCCCTGGCATTCCCCAGAGACTCGCTGGTGGCAGGGAGAGGGGGTGGGCACCATAGTAGTGGCACCCAGAGCTGGCTCTGCAGGGGACCCTCCTGCCCTCCTGGGGCACTGACCCACGTAGTGCCATCTAGTACACTTTGCTCACTTCACTGCCATTCCTGACTTTCCTGGGAGCTGCTGTTTGCTTTTCTCTGAATTATGACTCCAGCTTGTGCCTTTGATCTGGGCTGTGTCGGCCACCCGTGACCAGGCCCTCTTCTGCCTTTGAAGTGCAGTCACCTTCCCAGCCTTGGATGCTGCTTATGCAACCTTGGATGTAACTCTGGCTCTGTGGGGTGAGACAGCAGGGCAAGAGCATCCTTGGGGTGCCTGAGGTGCTCAGCATCCCTCCTCCTCCTCTCTGGGACCCTGTGATGGGCCAGTGCAGCTAACAGCTGGGAGGCTGTTGAGAGGTGTGCTTGCCCAGTACCAGCAATCCCAGGGATGCTGGTGGGATACTGGCAGGATGCTGGGAGCAGAGCATCGCTCCCTCCGGTGGCAGTGGGCAGGGACAGAGGAGGTGACCTGTATAGCAGCTGGTCAAAAAGCAGATGCCAGTGCCATGCGTTTCTTACAGCCAAGGGGCCTTTCATGCCTGTGACTCCAGCAGAAGAGATGAGACCTGCATGGAAAGTGTCTCTCTGGGCACCAGCCAACCCATCCTGGCATCAGCCCTATCCTGCCATCCTGTCTGGCAGGGAGCAGTGAGGAGGGCTCAGCCTACCCATTCTGCCACTGGGAAGCTGGGGTCAGGCTTTGGACTCTGGCCTTGAGTGGGTCTGAGCGTCCCCATCCCCTCCCCACTTTCCTGGCCCAGAGAGGATTCTACCTTATCTGTTACACTTTGTTCTCCTGCTGTCTGGGTGTGGAGCAGGGCAGAGATTAGTGTGTGCAGACCTTTGACACACACACACACACACACACAGACAGAGCCACACAATCAGCCATGCGTGCACCCGCAGCCATGCTCATCTGCACACTGCTGCACACACAGTCCCTGTGCACGTCATCATGCTCACACTCACCTGCACTTGTAGGCCCACACTGTGCCCCACACCCCCCCCACAGCACCCCCTCCAGGGCACACATGCGTTTCCCCATCCCTGCGCATGTTTGTTTGCTCACTGTGAGCTATGTTATGTTCCCAGTGGAGTGTGGCACTTCCCCAGCCTTCCAAGATCTCTCATGTGCATCAGCATGGCCCAGCAGGAAAGGTGGCATCCCACTGGCAAGGGGGGCAGGCAGGAGGAGGGGGGCTTCCCGTGTCAAGTCTGGAGGGAATAAAAATGTGTGCAGGGAAGCAGGAGCTGTTCTGGCAGACTGGGAATAAACCTGGGCATCCCTCATCTCACTTGGCACATCATTTTCACTTTCCGTGGGGCCACCAGAGATGCCTTGTGCTGGAGGCTGTGGTGGCAGGCAGGGGCTACCTGTTCCCACCTCTTATTGAGGTCATGTCCCTGCCCAAGGCTCGCTGTCCATATCCGCAAGCTGCAGCCCATGCTGCTCCAGGCAGGGAAGCCAGAGTCCTTCCAGAGTGATCTTATCTCCAGCATTTCATGAATGACCCAAAAGCCTCTGCAGTCTGCCTCTCAATGGGAAGGCAACCCAGTGTCCAGAGCAGGTGTGTGGGTGTGCACACAGCTGGGAGCAGCCACATCCCACCCAGTGCCAGAGCTGCCTGTTCCCACAAACTGTGCTGCAGTCCTGGGGTGAAACAGATGCACTCTGACGGGCAGAGGGGGGCACAGCCCCTTCTCTGCCCCACAGCGGCGCGGCGGCAGGGTGACTTGGCAGGAGATGTCCTGGCAGGGTGATGGTGCCTCTACTCTCTCCCACAGACCCTGCCCCGGATCTGCGGTGCGGAAGAAGGGCGGGAGTTTGCCTCTGCTCTGCAGCAGCTCTACACTGCAGTGACACAGCAGGAGGCCAAGCAGGCTCAGAAACGGCGTTGCTCTGGTGAGGAGCTGCTTGGCTGTGGCATGAGGGAGCATGTGATGCAGCCATCCCCTCGACTGCTGGGCCCCATATCCTGGGGGAAGGGAAGTGTGTCCCTGGGTGCAGCTCACCCCATGCAACAGTGTCCCCCTTTGCTTCCCCCCCATGGGCTGGGCTCCCCATCCAAGCACAATTCCTGGAGTGGGTTTGGGCAATGCCCCATGCTCCCTTATCTCAATCCCAAATTGCATCTTTTTCTGGTACCAGAGGATGATGTGGACACAGCAGCCACTGCAGAAACCACAGAGCATCCCCATCCACCTCCACCATCCCAGGAGGATGAAACAACATCTTGCAGCGAGAGAACCTCGGTGAGTGCAGCTCTAGAAACAGTCTCTCTGTACCAGTGGCAGGATGAGGCCCACATCTCCTTTCCCTCCTCTCATCCAAGCACTGTGCCCATCCAGGATGGGCTCAGAATCTCAGCTTGGTGCCTAGCCCATTCTACCCCATGCATCCTGACTGAGGAGTGTGTGATCACACATGTGTATATATTTTGCACTCCTACAACAGAGATGACAGGAATGTCACTGCTTGCACACACTCTGCATGACCCCTCAAGGTGGAAGTGACACTGCCTCCTCTTTCTTTCCAGCCAGCCTCCTCCCCAGCTCAGAAGCCCCGGCTGACTGCAGCCAAGGCCAAGCCAAAGAAGGCAAAAGGGCTCTTCAGCTGAAAGATTGCTGCCAACCCTGCCGAGGGTCTCTGCTTCCCCCAGCATCCAAGAGAGGGAGTGCAGAGCACCCATGCATCATCTACCTCTTCTCTGCATCTCCTGGTGGACCCTGCCCAGGTCATGGTCCCCTCCCAAGATGTCTCCAGTGGGGGAGATGGAGCTCCTTTCTTCAACAGTGTTTCGGAGACAGCTTTTCTAACTCTTCCCTGGTGCAGAGTTTGCCCAGGCTTCCTCTCATGGCAGAGCCAGTGCTGGACCTGGGAGAAGTGGGAGAGATGCTGCCAGTGGATGTGGGACAGCTGAGGCTCTGGCAGAGCTGTGGGGTTTGGCTGCTCTTGAGTGGGTTGTCAATAAAGGGCTATGTCTGGGTGGGATTCCTTCTCCTTCTCTGTCCCACGAGGCCTGTAGTGTCTAGGAAAGGGTGTAACCACCGGTGCTGCTGGGTCCCCCTCAGGCCAGTCCTGATGTCCCAGGGGCTTGCAGTGACTCTGGACAGTGAGGAGGTGACAGCAGCTCATTGCTGTGGCACAGCACAGCCGCTCCCAGCCATGCTGTGCCTCAGCCTGAGCAGCAGTAAGTGTTCTGGGGTGTGCACAAGAGGATGCCCAGATCATGGGGGCACAGCATGCTGAGGGGGCTGGAGGCCCTGTTCCTGTCCCACACCAGGATACACACCGTGTGCTGGTGCCTGCAGCAGCAGGCTGGCAAAGGCCCTGGATGGGCTGCAGGGCACCCTATATTTGGAGGCACTTCCACCATAGTTATTGGGTAGGTGATACAGGGTTGATCCATGCTTTGGCCTCCAAGGAGCAGGAGACAACCAAAACACTAACACACTGAACGCTCCCGGGCCTGGGAGCAGCCCTAGAGCAGGTTACAGATGCTCCCTGGACACAAGACACCACTTCCATCCCTTCACACCCCATCCACCCACCCATCCATCCATCCATCCATCCATCCATTAACTCCTGCTCTCCTCTTCCAGCCCCTGGGTCCACATGCTTCCTTCAGGACTGGAACCCCATTCCTGTGCCCAAGCCAGGTCCTAAAACAGCAGGCAGAGAACCAGGCAGCAGGGAGGCTGCAGCCAATGGTGCTGCTCTCCTGGGACAGGGACCCATGCCCCCAGCTGCCCTGCTCCCTGGGGCTGGGCCAGCTGCAGTCATGCTGCCTGTTCTCCTGGGCAGCAAGGGGGAAACAAAAACATCCGGAGCAGTCCCTGTGTCTGTGGAAGGGGAATGAAAAGGCCTTTGCTGGGCCACAGCCGACCAGTCCCAGGGTGAGTGCAACTGGTTCCTTTTTATATTTCCTTTCTGAGGGAGCAGCATGCAGGGCAGGGTGGGTGGTGAGAAGGGAAAGCCACGGGATGCGGAGCTTGTGCCGACTGCCGTAGCTTACGCATCCCGCATTGACCCATCTGCAAGCATCTTATCTTGGCAGCTCTGAGTCTGCCTGCTGGGCACTTGCCCCCAGGGAGGGTCCTGCTACTAGCTGAGGGGTAGGACTAGGGCAGCAGGAGCTTAGCAGCTTAACAGTTTCCTGTATCTTCTGTCACCAGGTTGTCCCTGGTGCAGCCCCTGCTCCATTCATATGGACTCCATCTCCTGGTGCAGGAGTTGCTCTGTTGCAAGCCTGATCCCTCAGCTCCCTGCTGGCTCTGGGGTTTGTGCTGTTCCCCCACGCATGCCAATACATTCAGGAATGCTTACCGCCCCTGTGAGGGCATCTGGCTTGTCTGTCCCCTTTGGGTCTGAGGAGACACCACAGGGAGAGGCAGGGCTGAAACAAGCGGAACCTGGCCCTGCCAGTGGCTGGTGGACTCTGTGGGGGAGGAGCGGGTGGTGCAAGCCAGCACCTGCACCCCTGGGTCGTTCCTGTGAGTTACTGTGTCTCTGCTTCTCCCTGGGGTACTCAACCCTGGGGGGAGCCAGTCCCAGGAATGCTGCAGAGGTGTTGCTCGTGAGCCGTATCCTGCTGCAAAATCTCTGTGGAGTGTCCAGCAGCCCTAAAGACCTGCTGCAGGGACAGATCCTGTTCCATTCACCCTTCTCCCAAGGCAAGGGAAGGTGCGGATGCAGGAACATGGATGGGGGGTAAATAAAAGCAGAAGAGTGAAGACAGTAGGAAAAAGCGCTTTGCCAATGTCCCCCAGGGAACCGCAGGGACCCTTGGCCCTCAAGACTCCAGCATGGGGGTCACTGGTTCCTCCCCGGCCCAGGTTGTCGCCAGCTCCGGGGAATGTCACTACACATTGTCCCATCCTGTCCCGCTGGGGTCTCCTTCCCTGTCCCCACCCCCTCCTCCCTGGAGCCGGCTGGATTTGAGCTCCCGACACACATTAAAGGCCACAAGTTCGGCCTTGGCCTCCATAAATTTGATTCCATAAATATTAGTTTTCGCAGGGTTTAATGAAGCCGTTATGCTGGGCACGGCCCAGCACCCCGACCCGTGCCCTTAATAAGGGCTCTGTGGCCTCGATTAAAGGGACCTTTCAATCGCTGTCAAGTATTTTTAGAAAAGGAAAAGAAAAAAAAAGAGAGGGGGGGAG